>JAYJMB010057878.1:0-27147 GCA_036873735.1 Pouteria campechiana | reverse complement strand
TATATATATATATATATATATATATATATATATATATATATCAAAGGTCTATATAAGTTTATTTGGATGCATTAGAAAAAGTGTATACTATCAATACTTTTTTAAACTAATGTGATATTTCAACTATCACAATAAGTCTATTTATTATTATCATTTATATTTTTAATTATTTTTCTTCAATTTTCATTAAAAAGCAAATATTGTTGATATTATTCCGACTTTACTTTTTTAATAAACTCCTTTTCTAACACATTTCTTCCTAAAACAGTGTATCCCAACAGACACCGAGGGAAAAAGAAGAAAAAACTTATGACACCAGACGAGTACTAGTTGGTAGAGCAACCTTTGACTCGCGTGAGAGCATTTATCTTGGTCCTTTCATTTTTAGGTACCAAATGACCGTTCGGTGATCCAATGTCAATCAAACACAAGTCCCACACGTTGACATTGTCGGGCCTACTTTATTATTCTCCGCAATCCATCGATTTCCGTAACCATTGAAAAGTTGATTTCGTGAAAAAACAATACATATTCCTGCAAGTTTGCCCAAACTTGCTCAGGTGAACCAACAAACAAGCATTGACCTAGCCATAGATTTTAAGAATTAAATAATCCATTAGCCAAATATTGACGAGGATTATAGTCGACCAACTGGCAAATGGATTTGAGATGTTACGTATGTTTCTTTGCGAGCCACAGCCTCTGGTAGAACAAATCCAAGGATTTCGAATTCCCGGAAGGAGCTATTCAAGCTAAATCTACCTTCAAAATCTCTGATAGCACGTTTGCTTAATGCAATTATAATTATTTCCACGTCATGGCACTAATCCTTGCTATACGCTATTATTAATAGGTTTTACAAACATCTATACACTATTCCGTATACGGATGCTCATCAGTTGGGTTCACCCAGGAATTTTGCCTTTTACTGAAACTGAAAAGGGCAGCACCATACACGTGGCATGATGACGGGGGAGAAATACACGTGGCAGCGGTTTATGGATCATCTCCCCTACAGCACTGCAGCCAAAGTGGCTGAATTGACCACGGAAAAGTAACAAGCCAACGAACCGTAATCTTTTCAGCTTACGTGCAAAACACAGCGCCAGAAAATGCTTGCATCTTCAATGCATTTCATAAGCTTCTGACGGTTTTTAAAATTTTTTTTCTCTAGACATTACTCTGCTAAGTTTGTAAGCCAAACCATTTGACAGGTAGGTCCACCTCTGTGTGGGATACACCTCAAAATTAGAGTCAATGGTGATATTAGAAGGGGAAGGAGAATAAGGAAATGGACCATGAAAATCTACCTCTGTTGTTTTTATTTCAATCAAATCTCGCTTCTTCTCCAAATTAACCTGTTCGATACAAATTGTTTCTGGGTTTAGGGATTGTGGATTACCTAGCAGTCCACAAAATTGATGGTGTAGACCCGGGAGAACACGTAATTAGACACCACGGCAATGACATTCATCTAAAATAGTAATTAGTTTAAAATTCTATCATTGTGAGAAGATGCACCTCAATGGTGGTTAGGCAGTCAAAGCTGTCCATTCAAATGTCCATAGGGTGTGTGATAGCTTTAGGGGGCAACATTGATTACTTTAAACCAAACCGATTATCTGCAGTCTAACATTGCAACCAAGATTGTCCAACGAAACCAAAGTTCCCTATCAATCCCAACGTATATGTATTGTGGTTCGGATAACCCAGTTATTTGTTTTTGAGGTCAGTATCAACTGTTCTTCGTCACTTCCACCTCATACAGATGGTTTTTTTTTTTAATTGCACAAATACTCAGTAGCTAAGACCTGAGATGTCTTGTTCATGCTTGCAAAGTCAGGTCAAGTGTTACCGGCCAAATGGGCAGTTTTTTTTTTAAATTATGTTTCTAATAAATTAAACATATTTGTTGGCTGTCCAATCTTCTAGTTAAACGAATGCATAAGCATACTTAAGGCTCTACGCATTGGACACGTGGACATTTATTCAGCAGACAGAAAGGGTGGAAGCTGTCCACATGAAGCTGGTCAATCGATCGGTCACGTCAACGTAGGCCAAACCGGGCCAGCTAGGAGATACGCAAGCGTTTTCGTGTTTCAACCCCGTAGAGTGGTTGAAGACTAGTCAAAGATCCGGAGTCAACAGATCAGTATTCCACCCATGTGCACCTCCGCCCTCTTATTTCATGTGCTATTTCCTTTGCCACATCACTCCATAGGCGTACACGCTTTTCTACTCTAACGCGAATTGCCATTGAGATAAGTCCCCACCAACACGTATGGCCACAACGTGTCAGGTAAACAGGCCTAGCCTCTTCATGGGACTCCAACATAGCAGAAAGTGATGATAATCTCTGAATCTTTGAATCAGCTCTAACATATTTTAGTCTATTTTATCCTAACTAATGGCAGACAACAAGAAGAATCCAATGATCAGATGGGCCACACCATGAGTAAAAGCTCAAAAACAAATTTCCTGAAATGGAACATGGTAAACTGGGGTGGGGTGGGCCAGGATTAGTACTGGAGAAGTGGTTTATTCACGAGAAAGGTTTTAGGGTAAGCCCTACAAGATTTTATATCTACCTTTCAAACTCTTTTTCTCAACTTTGGGAAACAGCTTATGTTTCACGGAATGTACCCAATCAGCTACACCAGCCACTTCATGAATTGGGTTAAACTTTAAATCAAGTTGGTAACCGGTATAATCAAATTGTCAAATAGTACTATGGAAGGTACATGATATTTCATATTACTATGGAAGAATAGTAACTCTTAGATTCTCAATACATTTCTTAAAATTGTGTATGCTTGTCACCAGTATTGTTGTCGCTTATTTGGCCTCGTAGCTGAAAATGTCCATACATAAACCGCCATGACTGGCAGGTGAAGGCTCCTTTCCTCCAAATTCTATTCCAAGGGCTCTTTAGCCACCGTTGGCTACCACATGCCATCACGTTTACTAGTGTAAATTAGTCATTGCTAGCGTAAGGGCATCCGGTTGCACCAGATTTATAACATAGCTTGGAATAGGAAAAATGCCTTTAGGTAGACTGGGTGTTGGTAAAGTTATCGTTATCTTAAACCACATTATAATCCCATCAATTCATTCACTACAGCAAGTCAAGTCACATAGCTATTCAACAATTTATAAGCCTGCCTAACACCTTAAGCAAATCCTTACCTACAATTCCACGAGAAGCTTCGATGGACCGTCAATTCTGTCATTGACAGAAAGATTTCAGCATCACAGGTTCCATTGTGGCACCGTGCGGCGGCGGCTTGCGTTGACGGCCACATATCTAGTGAGTAATGAAATCCTTGTCACAAGAAAAAGAAATAGTAGAAAATGATTTGAAACTGAAGATTTACCAAACATTTAACGCGTTGAATTAGTCTAGCTCGTGAAGATTCACAACAATTTCATTCATCCACTAAAGTCTATTAATAGGATCCTTGCAAAGATAGGTTTGTCATCTGGATATTTGCTCTCCTTAGCCTTGTTACTTGTGAAAACCTCCTTAGCCTTGTGAGTTATGAAAACCTCACACCGATTTGGTAGCCTCATGGAACGAACGATTTCGATCCAGCCTCCAACATATGGAAACCTTATCACCATCTTAAGCATTGATGGGGGAGGAATTCGAGGAATAATCCCAGCAACCATTCTCAGCTTCTTGGAGTCACAACTTCAGGTAGGAGATTATCTTTTTTGGGGTAAATCCAAACTTGCTCACAGATGGTGATTGAATTTCATCAAAGCTGCTAGGCAGTCACCACTGTATGATTACCACTCTAAATTGGGTCCATCTCATTTTTAGTTACTCATAATTATGGGTAAGAGATTTCATATTTTCTTCAAGGATAAAATATGTACTTGAAACTAACATGGGATGATTCATTTTTAAAGATACCGAAACTAACTTCTGAATTCTAACTTTGAAAGTGTTCATCAATGATCAGGAGCTGGATGGTGAGGATGCAAGACTCGCTGACTATTTTGATGTAATTGCTGGGACAAGCACTGGGGGAATTTTAACTGCAATGTTAACTGCACCAAATGCAAAGGGCCGTCCTTTATTTGCAGCTAAGGATATCACGGCATTCTACCTCAACCACTGTCCTAAAATATTCCCTCAGTTCAGGTAGGACGAAGCATAGCAGGGTATTATAGCATCTTTTTTAAAGGAGGCATGGATTAGAACTTTAAGCTAATCTTCCTCATTTTCTGCGTTCCATCAGGAGACTATTTTCTAAACTGATAAATATATTTAAAGCACTACTGGGGCCGAGATACAATGGTCAGTACCTTCATGCACTTCTGAGGGAAAGACTAGGCAAGACGAGGCTGCATGAGACCTTGACGAACGTTGTAATTCCAACTTTTGATGTCAAGCAGCTTCAACCAACCATCTTCTCCAGTTATGAGGTAGGTTGTCGTTCCTAGGAATTGATACCTTCTTCATGTCTTCTATTTTTTACTCCTTTTCACCCCCTCATTATTGACATGTCTTGAGATAAGTCATGGTGTTTTGATAAGTATAACATGTGATGAACAAATCAAGTATTTCAGTTATTGAAATACAATACGGCTACTGATATATACTCATCTTAATAGCTGGTTTTTCCCTCTTCAGGTGAAATCTAAGCCTTCCTTGGATGCACTACTTTCGGATATTTGCATTGGCACATCTGCAGCTCCCACATATTTACCCGCCCATCATTTTGCAAACAAAGATTCTGAAGGGAAAGTGAGAGAATTCAATCTAATTGATGGTGGTGTTGCAGCCAACAATCCGGTAATGATGACTTCTAAACACTCTTTTCAAATTAGATATCTTAAGGCTGTTCAAATATATTCATAAGTTCTTAATAAAGGGATAAAAAGGCTAAACAATAAAAGCAGGTTTTGTACTGAATTCACCTTCAACCTGTGATTTCAGGCATTAGTTGCCATAGGCGAAGTCAGAAAGGAGGTATTTAAAGGAAATCCAGATTTCTTCCCCATAAAATCAAATGATTTTCGTCGGTTTTTAGTCATCTCCCTTGGGACGGGTTCACCAAAGAAGGAGAAGGCATACAGTGCACTTCAAGCAAGCAAATGGGGAATCCTGAGGTGGTTGCGCAGCAATGGTTCGACTCCATTGGTGGACGTTTTCACTCAATCAAGTGCAGATATGGTTGACATCCATCTGTCCACTCTTTTTCAAGCCCTACACTCAGAGAAGAACTACATCCGTATTCAGGTAAGAGCAAGGGCTTCCTAAATTGTTTAATTTATTCCACGAAAATGATTATTAGGATGAAGACTTTTATTTGGGTGGTTGATGATGGTGCTCTGAATTGAAATTAGGATGACGGTCTGAGTGGCACTGAAGCATCCCTTGATATTGCTACCAAGAAGAATTTAGAGAGCCTTGTGAAGATTGGCGAGGGCCTGCTGAAGAAACCCGCTTCAAGAGTAAATTTGGAGACAGGCATATTTGAACCCATTGAAAATGAAGGAACTAATGAAGAAATTCTTAAAAGGTGAACACAAGTCCTCACATGTTCGTATTGTTAATCCGAAATTTTAGTATCATTAATCATGGTTTAATATTATTCTTAACAGGTTTGCCAAACAATTATCAGAAGAAATGAGGATTCGTGAGACAAGATCACCACACACCAAGTCTTTCAAATCCATCTAATGTCAATGTATATGTGTTATAAATAGGTCACTTAGCTAGTAATTGTAACGCCCTGTCTAGGAGCTTATGTGTTTTACCATTATCTTTAATTTTTTCATTTCTAAAAAAAAATTCTGCTAAAAATTTGGCAGAGTTTATTCTAAATTATATGTATTTAAACTTGTACAATTAGTAGTCATATATAAAACTTGAATGTAACAACTATAAAAAAATAATACAAACCATTAAACTTGCCCAATTTACCCACATCTGCCCAAAACCGGAGTTGCCCTATGATGGTGATAGACATAATTAGAAACATCCAAATCCATTCCCAATATCATACTTATCATTGTGACATGCTAATACATCTTATTATACATCGTTTAAAATCTTTTAAATATAATTATACATACATATATGGGATTCCAATCCTAATTTATGATAACATCGTGAATAACATCTTTTGATCTTGCCCGCGAGCACCAACCCTCACTTGGGCTCTAACATTTAACCTATCAGCTAAAAATTAGAATAAGAAGGCTTGAGTCATGACAAACTCAGTAAATAGGCTGAATAAAAAGCAATAGTAAAATACAGCATGTTAAACATTAGAACATGACTAAATACATCATAATACAATCCTGAAATACACACATGAGGCTCAAGTCCTCATTATTCCAATATATGTTTCTAATCTATTCTATAATATTACATATCGCAAACTGAACACAATATATCATGTTTAGGTCAATCTGATACTTCATATTATAATAGTGCCACACAGGCATTACACATCATAACTGTGCTATTTGGGCACAACGTATATTATAACTATACCATATAAGCCTCAAACAATCTATGCATACCATTATGGAATATTTTCTATTCCATCAACATATACAGTTATAGAATAAAGTAAACCACCTGATCTTAGGATATTTATAATCCCCATCCATACTCATATCAGGGAATACTCACTATCCCTTTTATCCAGACTTCCATGTACATTTATGTGACATAATAACATCAATTAATATAATATAATGAGATATCTGTTGTCCCCATTTATTTCAACATTCAACAATCCATACATCATATATATATATATATACATCACAAAACAAATATTCATGGGATATCCGATATCCCCACCCATTCACACATGCCCATATACAATCAAATATATTCGACAGGGTAATTGTTATCCCCATCTAGCAATACAATCAACTGGAAAATAAAGCCTACTTACCTCATAATACTTCAAGTTCCATAATGCCTTAAGCTCCATAGCTTCATATTCATACTCAGATGATCCTACATATACAACATACATTATAATTTCAAGTTATATATATGTTGCATACAAAGGCAACATTAATAAAGCCATTAAATTCATTAAACTCAATTTGTAGATTTCATATCTATTGCATCTTGACTTTGATCTTTCTTTGTCATGCAGGACGTGCCTTTCATACTGTATCCTTATGCTTACTTAATAAAGGTTTAAGGGCTACAATGCAATCATGCATCCATACCTTATTTTCACTAAAGCACCTTCTCAAACATCTAATAACCATAATTCTTAACTATTTAAGTCCAATGTGATACAGTAGGTTTTATGCATTTTCCACAACATCGCATCTATATTTAGTAACAATTCACAACAAACACCTTTGTTAATACATTAATTGTGTCCCAAAATAAACTAATTCCTCATTCACTTTAATAGGGGTTTAGGGTGATACTCACCTATAATTCACATTTCATTGGGGCATTTCAACAAACATTTCATATGCCTTTCTTCGATAATCACAATAAAGAACCATGCTTCAAAGGAATTTCAGTTCCAACAATACACACGCATCATATAACTTGATTTATCTATAATTAACAAGAAAAACCAACTAATTAAGCCATTATCCTACTCAATTCATTGTTTAGACACCCTACTCAGTAAACTCCTTTTCAATAGTTCATTTAGGTTATAGTGTTCTTCATAAACATCAACATAACTCAATTCTATCATGCCCAAATCATCTCTTAAACACTTTAAATACTCACTTATTCATTTCCCCCATGATAAAGCAATAAACCCCCATCATTTTTTCCCAAAAGCTATTGTACGCGAAACCCTAGAAAGCCAACTTATCAAATTAAATGGGGGGAAAACTGCATACCATGCCATTCACATGTGGTTTCCTCCCTAGTACAAGGATTCTGTTCCCATCTTCAAAGATCCTCCATGGGTTACAACAAAATGGGATTTTCCTCTTCATTCACCACTTAAACAAGTTGAAATTTGAGTTTCGAGAGTGTAGGTGATGGATTAAACACTTAAACTAGGAGTTTACCTAACAAAATCAAGCCAAATGGGGCATAAGGATGTGGGTGTTTTGAGTGTGGAGAAGAAAAATGGAACGAAGCAAATGAACAAAACGGACTAATATGAAAAAGTTGGGTTGTCAACTTTTAATGCTGACCAGCGCTGCAGTGCCCAAAATGCTAGACGCCACCATGGAGGTTTTCTAAAGTGGCATCGTGGCGCTAGATTCTGTTGCCCCCTGTTTTTTGCCTTTTTCTCCAATTTATGCCTTATTTCCTCTCATATATTTTATCCCTCTTAACTAAAGACATAAATGCATAAAAATCAAAATAGATTAAAGAATCATGCCCTTAATTAACTAGAGATTATGTCATATAATCACTTTACTTTCGCATACATAAAATATTCTTCCAAGCTTACTTAAATTTACATGCAATTTATGTCCATATGCAACTTCAATACACTTTTCTTAATTCAGGTTATCGTTATAATTAACTAAGAAAATTTTACTCCCCATTTTGAACACCCCAAGTGTTACAGTAATTCAATAATAAATTATAATTTTTTTATTCTTGTAATTCTTTTAGGGGTATTTTTTATTCCCCAAAATCAGATGAAATTTTTGAGATTCTGTGGTACCAAACAAACTTGTAAGTTGTTTCTTCAATCAATTTAGAACTACATTCTTTTGTGAACTTTAATAAAATGAAGCGACACTCTCATACGTGAAATTAAGAAAGGTTGATAGGCTCAAGTCTAAACATGGGTCATTTTTGCGAATGATTCAGCATCCCTTTTTGACAAAGATCCAACTATCTAGATGATTCAGTAGCCTGTATAACACTTTAAATTGGAATAGCTAGGCGAATGGTTGTAACGCCCCGCTTTGGGGCGTTACAACCATTTTTTCATTTCTCTATAATTTTTCTATTTTTAAGGAAAATATTCTGCCAAAAAATTTAGCAGAATATGCCCTAAAATATGAGAATTTACATCTGTACATTTATAATCATACAAAATTCAAATTTTATTAACTAAAAAAAATCAACAAAAGCCACCAAACCTACCCATCCATACTCATAGCTGCATGCTCAAGATCAAAATCAAATCATGATGACAACACACCTCACTGGGATCATATCACCCATATACAATATCCTAATTAAATTACTATGACATGCCTATACATCTCTTTTATATATTATTTGGAATCTTTTTAGCTATAATCATACAATATACATAATGAAATTACCATTATATAAGAATACCATGGGATTACAATCCTAACATGCTATCATACCATCAAATATCTTCTACTTTTGATCGTCAGTCCTAATCCACAGTTATGATTCTTCACTCATCCTATCAGCCAAAAATATAGAATAAGAATGCGTGAGTCCCGAGCAAACTCAGTAAGTAGGCATGTTAGTCAACAATAATTAATCATAAATCACAGGTCCAAAATTAGAACATAAATATAATATAATAATATAATCACCATGAATATATGCTCATGAGGCTCAAGTCCTCAAAATTCCCATACTACAACCTATGCCCTTCAGGCGTGTAATATCACAAGTCATATCCATATCAAATATCACAATTGTGTCATGCCGATACCACATCTCCTAATTGTGCCATTCAGGCACAGAATACAACTCATGGAATCCTTCTCATTCCATCCATATATAAATCAATTCAGTGATTATATATGCCATTCTGGGATGCTCAAAATCCCCATTCATTCCTATATTCCCCCATACACCATAAAAAGAAAAATCATGGGATAATCCTCATCCCTATCAATCAACAATCTACACCAATATAAGATATTTTTCATCCCTCACATTTAGACATTCATACATAAAAATAAGTAACATAAAGACACAAAATGCTTTCTATTCCAAATAATCTCATATGCATATCATAAACAAAACATCAATTATGTTCATTTAAGGGACACTCTCTATCCTTAACATCATGGATTCACAAATTCATATATGCCCGGATTTAAATAATTAGGATAAACATTATCTCTCTCCATGCATTCAATAAAAAAAATGTCTACTTACCTGCATGAGGAACCATTACAAAAATCCTCATCAGTCTCTTAATTACTATCCATGCTCACGTGATCCTACATAGGCAATGATTCAATTCCATTCACTTATCAAAATAACTTATTTAATTCATATCAACTAATGAATTTGTCCTAATCATGTATTTCATGTATTACACACATCATAATTTAATTTACATGTGATCCTCATTGAGCATATACTATTATAACAAGTACAAAAAAGGAGAAAATAAAAAAATGAAAAAACATTACAAGATTTGTCATTTTTGGAATAAATCAAATAATTTTTATTTTTATTGATTGTCTTCAATTGATTACACTTGTTGTGTATATCAGAAAAATTGTATGTTCATATCCCAGACCACAAGTGGTCTTGATTACATATCCACGATGGGAGGAAATCCTTGATTAGAAAAAAAAATATAATGCATCTTAGAAACTTAAAAATAAAACACACACACACACTCTCTCTCTCTCTCAAAATAGATGTGTGTTGTATTTAGGATCGCCGAGCATATTGCGATGACTTGATATTTTAAAGATCGCCTCAAGTCAATGAGCTGATCAGATGACACGATTCTAGACTGGGTTGCTAGACAATGGGTCAACTTAGAAAATAAGTGTTTTGATATGATTAGTTTGTCGCGGGTGGAATCAAGATCGGGTGATTTCTGTTATCTAGACTGTAAGAAACCATAAAGATAATAGATGTTTTGTGACCCGATTGGCATATCCTGGAAGGACTCAAGACCCGGTGATCTCTATTATGTTTAGACCTGAAAAAGATCAGAAGAAAATAAGTAACCTAGGTTTGGTTAAGCCTTCTCTCATTACCATGAGAAGCTTAAGAATTATGAGCTAGGTTGACTGAATTTAGCTTCACTCTCTCAATTACCCATAGAAGCTTAGGAAGAGTGGGCCAGATTAACTCAGTGACTCTGTCCTAGACTTAGGCTTCGGGATAAGTCGATGAGTGATGTTTGCTAAGATTTGACTAAGCGAGTCATTACTTAATGACTCAGTGAGTCATGATCAGTGACTCGGTCCTAGTCTTAGGCTTTTGAATAAGTTGATAAGTGGTATTTTTCAATATCCTATGGAAAACTGCAAGCGGGCGATCTCTGCCATTTATACTATGAGAGATCAAAGATCCAGATTACATAAATTAAGTCTAATTACACTTTGAGTTAATTAAGCATGATCATGATTAATACTAATAATAGTAATTAGTGCTAATGATAGTTCTTAGTTAATTTAAGATAATGTCATTAATTTTTTAATTTATAGGGCAATCACATGGTTTAATCAGGTTTTAATGTGTTTAAAATATCTAATATAGTATTATCCTATTGTTCATTAGCCATATGGGATCCATCATTACCACAACATAGGTGGGACCCATGTGTGTTCCTTGGTAGAGTCATGGTAGAGTGCCCTTAGGTACTAGAGAAATTACCAGTAGCTAAAGGCCACTGGTGTCAAGTGAGGCATCTGCCTCTTGAAGATTCTTCAAACTCCTCCTCCAAGTTCTCTCTCCAAAAGAATTCTTCCTCCCCAAAAAATCCTCCTTTCTCAAGAAAAGGGAGGGGTATTTATAGGCTTGAGGTCCTCTAGGGGTAGTTTAGGAATTTTAGCTCTAACATAGGAGCATTCTTGGGAACTCTTGAAAAATGTGCCCAACTTCACCATTTGGGCAGTTTAGAAATTCTAAAAAAATATACCCAGCTTCAACATTTGGCAGTTTGAGAATTTCAGTTCCAACATAGGGGGCATTCTTGGGATACCAGCTTCACTAGTGGGTGTATTTTAGGATCTTTCCACTTGTTCTACTTGGTAGAGGAACCGAATGGAGTTTTACCTTGAGTGGACTTTTTCTACCCCATTTTTAGTATTTTTGGCATGCATTTTCTATTATTTTTGGAAATACCACTCTACTAAAATACTCAAGAATTTTGCTCATTTAGTAATTTTTTGTTTTGGATTTTTAATTCCAAGTCCACTTGAGAATATTGAAATGCTTTTGGCAGCCTCATTGTGTCCAATACATCAATTCCAGTAGTGGACCCCATCTTGGAATTTTGATCTGGATTGTCATGATTGTCTCAACAATTGCATATAGTAAGGTGGGATGATGTATTGCTCCCATGATCTGGATCATCAAGCTGACGTTCAACTTAATTCTAAATTTAATCTCAGTAAACAGTGTAGATTAAGGGTCCATCTCTTGGCAGCTCAGGTTTTATGAAGCTCCGACCCTGTCAAAGTTTTTGGTTAAAGACGCAAGCCATACAAGCTATCGAATTTTCAAATCATCCAATAAAAATATGAATGAATTTCCAATTAACGAGTTGGACTTGTAATAGTGTATTGGAATGTAAAGTCTTCTTGAACGATTTGCAGCATGCATTTTATGCAATCTCATTTGATGGGAATTTCTCCAAATTCACAGTCGTGGCTTGATTTTTTTAGATGTGTCCTGAGTAAATGACATGATACTCATTACTTTGGTATTGCCTACGCTGCCAGGCAGCGAAACCAAGCATGGCTTGCTGTCGAAATTCTGCTCGTTAGTCGCGCTGCCATGTCGTTTGCTTAATTTGCGCAGGCAAAATTTCCAATTGAGCAATGGAGGAAGAATGTCTTGCCTGCGCGACTTTACTTGTGCGACTAGAGAGCAGCGTCTCTGCTCTACGTGCGGTCTTCCCATCTGTTCAACTGTGTAGAAGGGAGCTACTTCAGCTTTGCCATTTTGAAAAACACTTGAAGTGTGCGGGTTGCGCGGTTTGTAAAGTGTTTCAGCTGTGTGGGTTGTGAAGTGTCTCAACTGCGTGGATTGTGAAGTGTTTCAGCTACATGAACAGAGTGCATTTCCTAGCTATGCAGGTCTATTTCTAACTTGGTTACATGGTTGGTTTTCATCTGGGCACCCTTCCAGTGCCGCATCTGCGCGGGCTCATGCTCTGTGCAGTTTTGGCTCGTGAGATGATGTGGCCTGAAACGTTGCCTGCATGATTTGGATTTTATCTTGGCTGCGCAGAGTGTTTCCTGCTTGGTTGCACAGGTCTGCTTCTAGCTGCACGGCATGTCAGCTCAAGTTCGTGATTACCTTTGGTAAGTCTACCAAGGTGTTGATGCCACCAGAGAGGTCATCACCAGGCTGAAGATGTTTTGTTCGTCTGGTTTTTGACTGCACAACCGACGATCTCTCCACTTAGGCAGAGAAAAAGACTGGTCATGGTTGTTTCTGTCGCTCCCTATTTTGCATTGCCATTGGAGCTCTACCCCATGGCATCTCCGTCGACCCTAACTAAAGGCTGAAAGTCAACCTGAACTAAAGGCCGAAAGCGCCTAGCATCGAAACTCTTTGCCAAGGTAGATCAAACCCATTTGACGTTCGGGTCTTTGCCAAGAAGGTGACATTGCCGACGATTTTTTCATGGCAACTTCTGCAAGCGAAGCTCAACTGCCATTCTTTGTTGTCTTCCCGTCTACCGATGATCTTGCCCATCACCGATTGTGTGATGCTGTCGACGAATGCAAGCTGGCGTCGCAAATTCAAGAGAGGGGAACCAACCTAGATCTGTTGTTGTTGCTTACCGCCGTCGATGCCACCATCTCCATTTTTCCGACAGATCGGGGAAGGAAGTAGGCCGTCCTCGTCTGACAGTCGAACGGTCAATCTGCTCCTGTCAGAAGCTCGATGTCCCTATTCCGACGTCGGTGTTGATTTCGCTGCACCAGGTCATCTTCTCTGGTCTCTGGAGAATTTGATCAAATGTGAAAAAACTCATTAGTTTTAGCTGCAAATTACTATTGTAATGCCGCCTTCCGACCACCAAATGGTCGATCCGCTCTAACCATAACATCTCCGCCAAAGTCTCGATCTGCTCTACACTTGCAACAAGCTGTTCCACATACCTGCCTGGTTGAATCTGATTTCCCATAGCCCAATAACTATGCATTACATTTTACAATGGTATAGCAAACTATTCACATCCCAACATTATATAAGTTATATTCGACAAAAACAACTTCTTTATAGTAAATAGTTACAACTCAAATTCTATTCCATTCATTAGGGTTTCAAGGTGATTTTGTTTCTAACAACACATCCTCGTCATATAACATGATTAAACACTTAAACAACTTGAAAACTATTCAATTAAGTTTTGAATTTCACCAATTCAGGGCTCACATAGTCCATACACACAAACCCCTTTTAACCCTAATTAGGGCATGGTTCCAAAATCATATTTCTCATTCCCAAACCAACTCCAAAACTTCATAATTAATGAATTAAATCCTTTCCCCCATGAAGATTAAACAAAACTCATTTAAATCCCTCAAAACCACTGTTCACAAAAAATCCTAATATAGCACTCATGATTTCTCATGTACAAAATCATGGTAATTAACCTATTAGCCATTTTCCCTATGGTATTTGCACCTAAATCATGAAATTTAATCAAATTACCCTCATGAAAACCCTAGCAACCCAAATCCATGAATTCCGATTAAGAAAAGATGACTTACCATGCATTTTAAGTGTAGCTTCCACCCATGCACGAGAATCCAAGCTCAAGATTTGAAATAGCATCCTCCAATTGCAGAAAATAAGATTTTCTTTCCTTTTTCACCATCGAACACTAAAACTCTAAGCTAGAAGGGAGGATGGGAAGACTACTCATCTTAATCTACTTATTTCCTAGCTAAAATAGCATAAAACCCATGGTTAAAGGGTTGGGTTCAAGCTTAGGATGTGGGGAAGAAAAAATGAAGTAAAATGGGGCTAAAATGGGACAAAACGAAGTTTAAAAATCTGTTCACCATCATTGACCACAGATCGGCATTGGGACATGGAATTTGGCATCGTGGCGCCAGTTTTGCTGCCCTTTTTGCTTTGTATTTCATCCACTTAAATTTTTTTCTAGTTTTATATACTTTTAATTACCTCTTTTTCACATAAATTAACCTAAAATGCACCAAAATTTTGCCTCAATTAATTTGGAATCAAATCATGATTCATATAATCATACACAAATGTTTTAACTTGCATACTTACATTTTTCTCATATGAAATTCATGCATACTTAGATTCTTCCATTCCATAACAAAGTCATTCACCCCCGCTCACCATTATAATTATGCTAGAAAAATCTTAATGTGTTCAAGCAGATAATTACCCAAAATTCAACACCCTAGGTGTTACAATGGTTGTCATTTTTAACATAGGACATGGAACTGCCCCTTTAGTCACGTGGGCAGTAAATTCCCAACAACTAAAATATATTTAGATTAATTGGTTCCAGATTCTTCTGTGTAAGTCTAGGTTTTGGCTAGGTTTTGGCATTTAGAAGCCCGAGACCCGGTGCCAGTTTTCGCTCCTGTTTCTATGCACCCAAATAGTCCTCGAGCGAACGCACTATGTATGTTGTTGATACTCCTGCAGGATACGAAGACAACAATTCAATTCAATATCGGATCGCTACCAACTAACAACCCGTCGCGTGCTGTTTTCTAGGTTCTTTACAGCAGTGCCATGTTCAACTGGTAGAAGCTGTAGTGGATGCACCATGGGCTGTCTAATCGATCCGGTCATAGCCAGTTAGATGGGTCGGATTGTCTCTCATTCGACCAGTGTGCATCTATACAAAATAAAGGATATGAATCTTGAAGATGGTGTTCCATATTACCACTTCGATCGATCTAAACTACATTCTGCTGACTTTGCTAGAATTGTTTATCCTGATGACTGAAAACTGATGAATGCTATCATGCGTGTTTCTGACTGCTTCCTGCGACATCTCTGTGCATGGTGCTTGCAGCTGGGTAAGTGGCTGGCTTCGTTGTCTGCGTTCTTCCTTGATATTTGCAACTTGATGACTTGGGAGAACAAAAGAAAAAGGAGGGGAAGAAAAGGCCCATTTTGTTATTAACATGCAACGAGAGATCCTTCAAGGCGGTCAACACTGACTTTCACGTATGGTGGAAATGAGGCAGTTGGTTTTATTGGAAGAACCTTGCAGCTTTGTGCTCAACGTTTGAACAAAATCATCAAGACTTGATGATAGAGGGGAGAAAACTGCAAAATTCTCTTTCCCCGCTTTCCTTGATCCTTGCAATGGTTAGATGCACAAGTTTTATTAGAATCATATTGAACTTGATAACAGAAAGGTAAACTTCAGAGAGGAAAACAATCATGTTTGAATATGCTCCAAATGACCAAAGAGGCAAGGGAAAACATTTAATCGGTTAGATAATTTGTTTGTCTTATGTGGATCCTTTTAATCCTTTCTCCTTTGATTTCAAAAAAAATAATCATTCAACAGCATTATTAACAATAAACTTTACACTTCATTCTTTCTCCCGTTTTTCTTACGTGTTGTACTTGTTTTTTGCCACACGAGATACCTTGTTGAATGATCTTCAAGGGCGGCCATGCGCTGAATTGCAAACATTTCTTGAATGTTCAAGTGCTGATCCGAGAATGGTAGGTAAAGATTCTTGCCTAATTGCTTATTGCAAGAATTG
This sequence comes from Pouteria campechiana, assembly GCA_036873735.1. Classification (NCBI taxonomy): domain Eukaryota; kingdom Viridiplantae; phylum Streptophyta; class Magnoliopsida; order Ericales; family Sapotaceae; genus Pouteria; species Pouteria campechiana. The sequence goes on along the minus strand of JAYJMB010057878.1, from coordinate 10,539 downwards.
GTATATTCCACTACCACCAGCCACATTCAGTTCATATTATAAAACTTGCAACTTGCATGCTTCTTTATTCCTTCAATTGCCTTATATGATCATGTGATATTCGCACAAGCTTCATGTGGCACAGTTCTGCAGAACCACCTGTAGATTATGTACTCATAGAATTAATCACAGTGAGATAGGTAATATGAGGTGATCCGAAAGCATGATAGAAAAAGGATACACTTCTGTTGAGTACGTTTAGCTGAACCACGTGAACCCCTTCTTTGTTCTTATGTGTTGTGTATTGATTGCATTTAATAACATTTATCAGAACAGCACATCCAGGCCATGTTTCCCTAAGCCAATCAAGCAGCAACTTCGCAAATAGTTGAGATTTGATTCCCCGATCATTTTCTTTATGCCTGTTCCAATTTCCAGCAAAGTTACCCTGTTATTGGTGATTTCTAGCATATTACACTGTTGAAATTCATCCCTTGTCAATCTTTCTAGCAACAGCAGATTTTTTGTTGGGCAATTCCTTTTCATTGTGCATTTCTGAAGCAATATTTTACCATCAAAATCAGCAACTACAGCGTGACCTTCGAAGATCATCCATCTTAGGTCCTACATCAACTTTGCCCAACACATCTCGACAATGGCGATTTTTTGCAGGGCCCACAGCGGCACCTATTGTTTCCTCTTACAAGCCAGCGCACCCATTAGACGTCAGTACCTGGTCAGCCTGATTGCTATCCATCTCTAGCGTCCAGATTTACCGACCATCCTCAACAGGTCAATTTGTCTTCTCTAGCTGCGACCCACCAAATTTGCAAAAGGCACGTAGCAGTTGCCCTCCTTGACATCGGCGAAATTCCCTATCCGCTCGATAAAAATTCCACGGCTAAAAATTGCTATCTTTGCCCGCTGCTAATTGCATTGACTCAATCAGCGCCATTGAAGTCATCTTCTTCGCCTCTGACTACTGCTACCACCAAGTTTCATACCACCAGCAACATACGTGAATCCACTGGCAACTCAGGCTGCGAAAGACTAACTTGGGAATTCCTTTTTGTCATGAACAGTTCTTCATCTGGAACTTTGCACTCCTTATTCTTGTTATTTGCGAAATCCTCACCCCTATTAATTTGGTAGCATAATGGAACGGATGACCCAGCCTCCAACTTATGGAAACCAAAAAACCATCTTAAGCATTGATGGCAGAGGGATTAGATGGATAATCCCTGCAACCATCCTCAGCTTCTTGGAGTCACAGCTTCAGGTAGAAGATATCTTTTTTACCGCTCATTTTTTAACCTTAATTAGGCGTAGGAAACCGTATATTTTCTTCAGGATAAACAAGCGTTACTGTTTGCTAAAATATGTACTCATAAATTATTAACATGAGACTAGTCATTTCTAATGACAATCACCCAAGCAGTCCTTTAGTTGTCCTTCTGCATCAAGATAACAAGCTATCATTTCTAACTTTGAAAATGTTCATCAATGAGCAGGAGCTGGATGGTGAGGATGCAAGACTCGCTGACTCCATTGGTGGATGCATTCACCCACTCAAGCGCAGATATGACTGACATCCATCTACCCACAGTTTCTCAAGCCCTGCACTCAGAAAAAAACTACATCCGTATTCAGGCAAGAGCAAGGGCTTCCTAAACTGTTTAATATATTCCACATATATGATTATTAGGATTTTTTTTTATTTGGGTTGTTGATGACAATGCCAAACAGTTATCAGATGAAAAGATCCCCACACATCGAGTCTTTCATATTCTCCTGATGTCAATATGTGTTATAAATAGGTTACCTAGTTAGTAATTTAGCAACAAATTGTAATTTTTTTCTTGTAATTCTTTTAGGATATACTTTATTTCCCAAAATCTCATGGAAATTTTGAGATTCAGTGGAACAAAACAAACTTGTTAGTTGTTTCTTCAATCTGTTCAGAATTACATTCTTTTGTAAAACTTCAATAAAATGAAGGGAAGCTCTTATTCATGAAAGAAAGATTGATAGCACCAAGTCCAAACATGGGTCCATAATCTTGGGAATGATTCAGCATCCCTCTGTGAGAAAGACCCAACTATATAGTGATCGAGTAGCCGATGCATAGCAAACTTCAAACAGGAATAGGCCGATAGTTCGCATTAGACGTAGCACATGGAGCTGCCCCTCTGGTAAGATGGGCAGTAAGTTCCCAGCAATTAAATATTTAGATTAAGTGGCTCGGCACTCTTCTATATAAGTCTGGGTTTTGGGATTTAGGTGCCCGAGATCGGAATGCCTGCTTTTGCTACTATTTCCATGCACCCAAAATAGTCCGTGAGTGAAGGCGCCGTGCATGGTGTTGCCTGCAGCTTTGGATGCTCCTGCAGGATACAAAGACAACAATTCAGTTGAATATCAGATCACCAACTACCAATCCATCGCGTGCACTCTTTTTATAAGCTCTTTACAGCAGTGCCATTTTCAAAGCCCTGGGGTTTTAATATGTTGTACATGTCTAAAGCGAATGCTTTCGGTTAGTGGAAACTGTAGGGGATACACCATGGCTGTCTAATCCGTCTCCTCATAGCCAATTAGATGGCTCGGATTGTTTCTCATTCGACCAGAGTGCATCTATACAAAATAAAGGATATGGATCTTGAAGATGGTATTGTTCCAAATTACAGCTTCAATCAATCTAAATTTCATTCGGCTGACTTCGCTAGAAGGGTTTATCCCGATGATCGAGCATTGATGGATGCTATCATGCGTTTTTCTGACTTTTTCACTGCTTCCTGCGACATTTTTGTGGCGCTTGCACTTGGGTAAAGTAGCTGGCTTTCCTGGCCACGTGCCAGAAGACCCATCTTGTCATTAACATGCAACAAGGGATCCTTCAAGCATGTCTAGACTGACTTTCACTGAGGCGATGGTTTTATTGGAAGAACCTGGAAGCTTTGGATGGAGGTGGGGTAGAGTGGAGAAAACTGGAGAATTCTATTCCCCTTCTTTCTTTGATCCTTGCTATGGTTAGTGTCGCATCCAGCTAGGGCCTATGCATTTTAACATCAACTAATAATTTTTCATTTTTAAGAAAATACTCTACCGAAAATATAGCAGAGTATACATGCATTCGTCATATAAAATTCTAATTTCAATAACTATGAATGCATAACATAAACCATAAAACACACCCACAATAGGCTAAAACCGTAGTCGCATCATGATGACAATTAACATAACTGAAATAATACATATCATCTACAATATCGCATACTCAAAATACATCAATAATTAGATTCTTACAATTTGTCTAAATGTACATACAATACAAGGGATTTCCTACCCTAGATTTCTTCTACCAACACAAATAGTATTTTCTGATATGACTCACAAGCACCAACATTTAGTTGGGCTCCATTGTTTAACCTATCAACTAAAAAATTAAAATAAAGGCGTGAGTCTGAGCGAACTCAGTAAATAAGCATAATAGAAAACAATAATCAATCCAAAAGATAGCATAATCAAACCAAATCATAAATATAGGCATAACACTACAATCATACTATGAGGTCCAAATTCTCATTATTTCAATAGAACACCCTACACCATTCAAGCGTATTTACACATTACGAATGACACATTTTTATCAAACATAACATATTATGTCATTATAATGTATAATATCATAATAATGTCATCTAAGCACACATATCAAATTTAGGCTATTATGGGCATCTCATATCATAAATATGCTATGCAGGCATAATATATTAGAACTATGTCATATAGGCATGAACTTATAATTATGTCATTCGGGCATGATATGTCATGGTTATGCCTCATGGAATGCTTCGTCATTCCATCAACACATTTTCCTATTATAATACATATTAGTACAGTCATGGGATATCCCCATACAAGCATAAAACATATTATGCTATACTTATACAACATTGTGAAAGCAATTCAATTCCATGCCCAATAACACAATCCTGGAATGTTTCTCATTCCACTAATATTTACGCTCATAAGAATTGTGGGATAATATCTATCCCCATTCATCCAGGTATAATAGAGAAAGGATTAGGAAAAACACTATAGTCCACGCATTTATAAAAATCATATTATGAATATCATTCTAATGAATATCATTCTAATCAGAGTCAGTGGATACTCACTGCCCCCTCATCCATACATCCACATACTATACTAAACATCATTGTATATCATATAATCACATATTGTACTAAACATTAGTCAATGTGAATTTATAGGATATCCACTGTTCTCATCTATTAATACATACTCGTATATAAACAACGGGATAATGGCTATCCCCATTCAGCAATACAGTCAAATAGAAAAAAACCTACTTACCTTACTAAAAATCTGTTTAACAATTCTCATGTCCCCTGACTTGGTTTTTCATTTGTATTCCAATGGCCCTACACAGGAATGATCCAATTTATATATGTTTCTCATTAAAATATTTCATCATACGTTTAATATACATAGGTTAGTTATCAATTTTCATAATGATATAGTAGCTTTACTTGCATTCTTAACATTATCCAATTCACATTCAACATGATTAATATCAAAACACTTTCTTTAATAATTAATTACAGCATAAATAAGCAAAGCCCTCATCCCACTTCATTAAGGTCTTAGGGTTATCATCAAACCCATTATATATGATTTACTTTTCATTGGGGCATTTCGTCAAACATTTCATATGCCTTCTTAAATTCTAATATCTTGGCAAAGTATCGAAAGAGGATTCTATTTCCAGTAATACACCCCCATCATTTAACACTATTATCAATTAACTAATTATGAAAATAAGCTAATGAAACCATTAATTCACTTAATTCACTAATCAAACACCTTACACATAAAATCCCTTCTTTAACAGTCAATTAGGTTGCTACCCAGTGACATAATCAAAATTTTTCATACCCAATCCATTCCAAAAATGTTGCAATTTACTAAGTAATCATTTTTGTATGAAATCCATGCTTAACTCATCCAATTACTCCCTTAATTCACTACTCATGAATTGGGTAAAAACCTAGCAAGCAAAAATCGTGAAATAAATTGGAAAGAATGAGCTTACCGTCAATTTCATGGGTTGCTTCCACACTAAAATAAGAATCCAACCTCAAATCCCAAGGAATCCTCCATGAATTGCTACAACATGACTTTTCATTCCTCTTTCCATCTTCTAATCAAGCTAGGTTTGGATTTGAGGTGCATGGGTGGCAGATTACACACTTAACCCAAGATTTTTCCTAACTAGATCACATCAAAATAGGCATGAAGGGGGTTGCCATGTGGGTTTAGGCATGGGAAGGAAAGGGAGGATGAAGATATGAAATGAAAATGGGCTGAAATAGTCCTTAAAACATCATATTTTTTGGTACTCTGGCGCACCATGCAACCAAATGCCATGGCATCGGATTCCACTGTCGCTGCATTAACCTGCTGGCTACTCAAAAACTCACTTTCTAAAGTAATGTCGTAGCATTGGATTCCAATACCTTGACATAACGTGTTGCATACCAGAAACAGATTTGATATTTTGGTCATAACTTTCTCATATGATGTTCAAATCATATCATTCTTGATTCATTGAAAATATAATTTTAAAAGATACAACTTTTATGTTAATCATATTTTTTTATTAGCCTACATATATAAGTCATTTGCCTCAAAGTGATGCCTTCTGTTTTAAACACAATGTAAAGCTCTAGAGATAATTATAGTATTTTAGTTATAACTTTTTTTATATGATATCTAAATCATATGATATCCAAATTATATGATTTTTGATGAATTGTAAAGATAATTTAAAAGTCTATAACTTTTGTGTTGAATACTTTTTCCTAATCATCCTTCATCTATGCCAAAAATTAGATATAAGTGACACCTTCTTCATATGTAGCTTCTTTTTTAATATGCTCTTGTGCTCAAAACACAAATTAACTTCATGAAGTGCAATTCATATACATAGTGATTTCACTTGTATTATTTAGAAAATTTTTCTTCCCACATGAATATAATCAATATGGATGCATTAAAATAAGCAATTTATCCTCGCAAATTAACAAGTATAACATCATACAATCATCCCATATATAGAATTTCATAACAACTTCTTCACAACTTAATACATTTATATATGTTTTGACATCAAATGATCATTCAAGAAAATTTTGCTAAAATTTCCTCATTTTTAACACCCTGGGTGTTAAAGTTAGATACACAAGTTTTAGTAGAATCATATTGAAATTGATAACAAAAAGGTAATTAAAAAAAAATCTCATGTTTGAATATAGGATCCAAAGAATCAAACAAAGAGGCAAGGGAAAGCATTTGTTAGCTTGCATAATTTGATTGTTTTATGCAGGTTCTTTTAATCGTTGCCTCTGTGATATCTTCCATCTTTGTTTTAAAAAAAATAATCATTCAACAGCATTGTTGAAAATAAAATTTATACTTCATGCTCATGTCTTTCTTACGTGTTATTCTTTTTTTTCCCCATACTTCATGCTTACGTCTTTCTTACATGTTATTCTTTTTTTTCCCCATACTTCATCCTTACGTCTTTCTTACGTGTTGTTCCTTTTTGTTTTTTCCCACATGAGGTACCTTGTTGAATGATCTTCAAGGGCAGCGAGACTCTGAATAGCAAACCTTTCTTGAATGTTCAAGTGATGATCCACGAATGGTAGGTAAAGATTCTTACCTAATTACTTTTGCAAGAAAAGTACATTCTACTACCGCTAGCCACATTCAATTCAAATTATAAAACTTGCAACATGCATGATTCTTTATTCCTTTTTTTGCCTTATGTGACCATGCGATATTTGCAGAAGCTTCATATGTGGCACAGTTATGAAGAACCACAAAAGTAGATTATGTACTTAAGAATCAGGCCATGCGAGGAAAAGATAGTAAAATATAAAAACAATATCATCTCCTAGATTAGTATGGCCAAGGGATCTGTCAAAAGACATTAATAGAACTGCACCTAACAAGGATCTCACGTACAATTCATGACTTCACCTAGCTGCGAAAAAAGAAAAGAAGAAATGTATTCTCAATATTTGCAGCGAAAGGATCAGGGGAATAACTGCAGAGACAATTCTGAGCTTCCTCGAGTCAAACTTCACTCAGAAGATTTATTCTCAACAAAATTCGAACCCCAAAATGCACACTGGTGACAAGTATACATTTGAACTTACACATTTGTAACTGTAAGTTATCCCAGTCATTGTAATCATCACGATATTTGTCTATAGGTTTTTTGTACTGAGGTTTTGAATAAACTTGTCACTGTAATCAAGCTATGGACTTTAAATACAACGTGTCCAAGAATAAATAAACCAAAGGTGTTTTGAGCCTCAACTATGTAATTGTTCAAATAGCCATATGAAATTAGGGGTGCAACTTGGGTTGGGCTCAACCTAAACCCGGCCCATCAAACAGGAATTTGAGCAGTATTGAAACTCATCTTTTTCTAACCAAAACTCAATTTAAAATTATCTGAACTAGGGTTGGGGTCAACCCAAATCTACAATAATCCGAACTCGATTTCAACATAAATATTTTATATAAAAATATATTTCAAAAATAATATGCATATTTTCAAATAAATTATGTTGCATATGATAAATAATATAAAATACAAAAATCATAAGTCATGATATTCGATTAGAGCTACAATATTCTTTTATTATCCAAATTTTGTCTTACTTGCCAGCTACCAAGCCTAAGACCACTCGGCTAATAGAGATTTCAAGATAAACAGGAAATTTGCCTATAAGGTTACAAAAATAATGAACTTTTCACTACCCTACACATCACGGTCTGTCCAAAAAGAAAACATTCGAAAGATTTTAGTGGGTTCTACTTTGTTAAATTACAACTATTTGATCACAAGTTTGTGTAACCTATATTATTTATAAAATATGTAAAATTATGTATAAATACAAAAATAACTAAAATTAGTTTGAAACATGAATGGGCAATTTCAAAGATTGATTGGTATATTATTTTTCCATTTAGTTTTAAAAATAAATGAGAAATTTAATTTTTGGGGCCTCACAATACTCTAAATATGTCTATGATTCATATGATGCACAATTTGTCACTAAGTCCCAAATTTTGTGTCATTTATATAAAACACCTATAGTAAATGAGATGCAAGGATGAATAGATCATTTGAGTACCAAAATTTTGATATATTTATACTCATACAATAAGCTTCCTTTTTTATAGTGGTTTTGTTGCTTGCATCAAGCCATTCATATTGGGATAAAATGACTTGATATCCAAGCATATATGATAATTCTATAACATTATTCAGTCATCCATACAAATTAATTTCTTCATTCATAATTACTTTCACAAGCACCTAATTATTTTGGCTTTTATAACGGATGTCACACTCACTTGTGTTAAACCGAACTCGATTCATGATACATCCCTAGTACATTTTTATGTTTAAAAATGATGGTCAATTTGCTAATGCCTATAATTCTACGAAGATTTTAGGTGATTTGCTATGATGTAATTGATTTACTTGTATATGAGTTAATACAAAAAATATTTCTAAGAAATTATAAACATTGTTGAAATATCAATATATAAAAAATTACTTACATGCCTTTTAAAATACTTAGCAAATTGCTCTTGCTATCTTTTTGCATGGAGACAATTTAGACTCATTTAAAAGTGTCAAGGAAAATTTCTTTAATTTAAATGGGCATGCCTTTGTGCCAAAATAGAAAATCTCCCCTTTTCTTGCCCTTGAGGATAATCATAATTACATTCTTCCCTATTGAGTTTTATTTCAACATTCAAAAGATATACCGATATAAATGTAAGAGATTCCTTCATTGTATATGCCTCTACAATTGAACCTTTGGGTTGTGCTTTATTTCTCACATGGTCTTTTAGACTTCTTATATATCTAAACCAATAATATTAAGTCAAAAAAATAATAATTAAGAATTATAAAAAATATTTAAAATTTTAATTTTACACTAAAATGCAATATTAAATATAATACCTTTCAAATGAAGACACACACCTATACTATAATAGTTCTACAAGCAATGTTTCATAAGGAAGTTAACACTTAAGTAAATCATCACATCAAAAAATGTTAGTGGAAATAACCTTTCCAACTTGCACAATGTCAATACTATTTCCTCTTCACATTTTGCCAAAATACTATGCTTCAAAGTCTTTGAGCACAATTGTTTAAAAAAATTATCCAATTCAAATATGACACTCAAAATATCATTGTACAAGTATCAACCCATTCCTATTGGGAGAATGTGTTGTAAGAAGATATAACAATCATAAGTCTTATTTCCCTTGACCCTACCATTATTTGCATTCATACACCTTGAAATATTTACAGTATAATTATTGGGATATTTAATTGACATCAAGAAATTACAAAAACTCTTTCTATCTCTTAGTGATAAAGTGTAACATGCTGAGGGTTTTACATAATTCTTACCTTTTTTTGCAAGTGTAAATTTTTCCTTATACTCATCTTGTCTAGTGCTTTACATATATTCTCTATATCTTTTATTTTCTCTTCAATATTGAGAAATGTTCCAAGTAACCTATCATTAATATTCTTTGCTATATGTGTCACATCAAGATTATGTTGGATCTTAAGATTAATCTAATATGGAATCTCAAATAAAATACTTTTTTGTCCAGTTCAATTTGAACTTCATAAGCTTATGCTTTTGGTTATTTGGATACTTTACCAGCATGTAATAACTATAATTGTTGAAATATATCTAACCTAAATAAATAACTCTACCAGTTTCTTTCCATACCTAGACTTACCATTAAATACTCTTTTATTCTTCCTCTAGCGATGATTAAAAAGCAAGAATCGACAATGATCTGTGTAACAAATCATACCTTCAAATTTATTTGAACTTGCATCTTTGTTACAATAAGGACATGCCAAGTATCTTTAAATAGTCCAAACGGATATATCTTCATAAGTAGGAAAGTCATTTACAGTTCACAACATTGCTACTTTCATCTAAAAATTATGTTCGAATGAGGCATCATAGATTTGCACTCCATTATCTCATAATTCTTTCAACTCATCAATTAATGGTCACAAATATATGTCAATGTCTATTCTAGGTTGACGTTGTCCTAGAATAAGCATTGCCATTGTAGCCAATGGTTCTTTCATAAATTTTCAAGGAGATAAATTAGATGGAACTAGGATTACAGGCTATGTGCTATGTGGAGTGCCCAAACTCCCAAATGGGTTGAAACCATCCATTGCTAACCCAAGTCAGACATTACGAGGATCTAATGAAAATTTAGGAAATTAATTATCAAACTCCTATGCAATGGAGTCAACTAGATGCCTTATTATATCTTCTTGATCATTACACTTCTTTTTATGTCATATCATATCCGAAGTTGTTTCACTACACCAAAATGGTAGCTAATGCAGCCACTCAAATGCAGCCACTTTGAAGTGGCTGCATTTGAGAGGGGTCA
>JAYJMB010057867.1:0-22037 GCA_036873735.1 Pouteria campechiana | reverse complement strand
TCGCTTGAGCTTGCTTGAGAGCGCAGGTGAAAAGGCGCGCTTACGCATCGCGGATGGGTTGGCTACAGCGATACCTCGCCATATACCAGAGAAAAGCAGGCTTGAAGAAATGCCACCTTGATTTGTACACGTATAAACTAGTAAAAAAAAGAGAATCTGCTCATTCCTCAGCCGGGAATGACAACTCCCATCTTTGTAGAAAGCTTCGGAAAGCTGGTCAATAATGGGAAAGCGCGACAAGGCACACATGATTTTATAAACGTTGAGAAATATTGTTGCGCAAAAAATTCTAATCGAACGGTTTTTAAAACCATGCATATAATTTCATCCTCTGCGGGGATTTTTTTTTTCCACCTTTTTAGTGAGTACAACTTACCGATTTTTATTTATATTTTTTTAAGGAATACCGACATTTTTTCATCTCCAAGACTTACTATACCGACATTCGTTTTTGTTCACAGAACTTATTGGACCCACAGTTACTATTGTCATCGTCATTAATATTATTATTATTTAGTGGCATTTACTGTTTAATCTAGATTGCTTGGCCTTGCACGTCAGTAACTAAAGCACTTGTATACCATCAATCTCTCAATGCCGCGTCCCTGCCTCATGCACCATTTCTTATATTTGAGATGTGAGAGATGACACGAGAAATTGAGTTGCTGTACTCGCCAACGAAAAAATAAATATTATCAATGTGCAGTTATAATACTGGGGTATTTTATCGCATTTATTCAATTATTTATTTTCCATTGTTTTTATGTAATAATCATTTGTGGGCCAAAGCGCTTGATTTGAGAAATTATCATATTTTGATCGAGAGTAGGCCACTAAACACCCAATTAAATGAGTCAAGTGATGAGACAAGGAGTTAAGAAAGTTGGATAGATAATTTGAAACCTCTCGACCACTTAGATCATGATCTAGTGAGCTAAATCGAGTATGCGGCGACAAGTAATAGATACGGACAACCATGATTGATTGGGTCAAAAGAGAGATTCGTAGTGAGATTTTGACTTCGGGCTCAACACCAGAAATATTCCTAAATCGAAATATAAAAGAGGGTTACTTAGTTGGACAAATTCAATGGCATAAATTTGTTTTTAATTTTTAGAACTGGGGATGTATCTGAGAATATAAAAAAAAAATGTAGAAAAGTAAGAAAAAAAGAAAGAAAGAGTAATATGACGTGATAGAGTATGATAATTAAAAATAAAATAGACAGATTTTTGTATCAAAATATATGAAATATCATATAAAATGCAGATAATAATAGATTAATAGATGTTTATTAAGTATTTAAAAAATAAATTATATTAAAAAAATGAGAAAGAATTGAAAAAGTTTTTCACTATTTTTTCACACATTTCCAAACACAAAACCTAAGGGCTTAAGGGGAGAAGCTAAGCACAGGGAGATGAGCTAACAGCCCAACAAAAACTGTTCTTGAACCGCTTGGTTTTATTGGGCTTTTTAACCAACAACAGCCTACCGAAGAGCGGCATCCAAATGAGGCTCGTGGAGCCCGCGCATTGGCAGCAGGAGGAGCTGCGGAAGGGGGTTGGCTACCTTGCATGCGCACGTGCAAGGATTGAAAACTAATTTGATTATGAAGTTTTCGAGAGGGATGGAGGCGCAGCCGATTTTGTGGAAAGAAACCCTCCATTACACCAGGATCGTTGCTCGTTCCACCGTCGAGCCTATGCAAGAGGCTTGCCTTGCCAAAGCTACGTTGGAACTTACGGATATTCAAAACTTTCTTAACAAGCTCGAGTCCACGTTTCATTTACTTTTTAGTTTGACGATATTAGTGTCATTTATCTGGCTATTAAGATTGTCTTCCATGGCAGAATTAATGATGTTATAATCCATTACCACTTTGTTCGTGAATCTATGATTTACAGCAAGCTTCGAGTCAACTTTATTAAAAAATTCGATCAACTCTGACATTTTAACTAAAAGATTACCTTTTTTGTTTTGATACTTCTATAATCCAACATTATGGTCGAAAATTGGCACATTTACTTGACGGAAAATTGACTCGCTCAAGACAACTCGTCCAATTAACAAGTCTATTCTAGATTCGGAATTGAATATTTTCATGATATTTTCTATATTATATCTGATCACTTTGATCAGGGGATTGAATTATATTTTAATTTTTGTTTGGAGATTATATTCTTGCGTAGCATGTATAGATTGAGTTCACTGTAAATTGAAAGTAAGGAAAAAATATTCCTTCTCAAATATTCTTCGATTCCTTCTTAATTATACTATTCATTTGCAAAGCAATGTATAATTGTATCCTACCCTTAATTTTTTGTTTTAAATTATACTTGACTTGAAGTAAAAGTAACTAGATAGTTTAGATTCTATACATATAACTATATTGATTGTTTTCTCTAAAAAAACAAATTAGTTATGATTTTTTTTTATTTAGAAGCTTTGACTTAGAAACAGAGATAATTATTTCTTTATATTTTAGTTACGCTTGCTGAATCCATCACTTTTTCAAGCTTATGGGGCCCACAAGTCCTTTTTTGCAAAATCTTAATGATTTAATTTCTTACATTTCAAATTAAATGTATTGATGTGGAAAATAAAAACATCAACAATCTATTTAAATGCCCAATAATGTAAAAAATACTGTATATATATTGATAAAGCGGTCCCACTTGAGTATATTATTATCATATTTTTTTTCAAATACCCATATAGATATATATTTTACACAATTTTAAGATTTTATTTAAAAATATAATTAACCAAGTAATAAAAATAAATTTTATAAACATTAATAGTTAAGATACTATCCTTGGATGCTAATTGGTTTAACTTATATTTTTATTTAAATACCTATGCAGATATATATTTACACTTATTTCATGGATTTGATTAAAAATATACTCAATAAATTTCTGTACATAAAAATAGAAAAACTAGACGATTTAGATTTTACATATAAATGTCACGTTTTTCAATTTTCAATCGTTTACGCGAACCACGTCACCAGTGAAATACGGATCCTTTCTCTTAAGCCCCAGGCCAATCCAAATCATCGTCCAAACAACAGAGCGACTCTCTGAACTTCTTAAACCCTAGACCCTGCAACCGCCACAGCCACCGCGAAAAACGATAAAGCCCCGTCGTCGCCGCCAAGTGCGGCGATATCCTTGTTAGCTGCCACCTGCACATGCGCTGGAAACATGGCTCAGGCTCATGCATTCGAGGCAATTCTCCTCTCTCTCTCTCTCCCTCTCTCGTCTTCTTCCCTCCAACTCTTTCTCTTGAATTCCTTTTCTAATTTTTACTTCCTTTCGGTTGGTTAACCTGTACATTTCGTTACGCTTTGCAGGCTGCGACGGAGAGTGTAGAATCAGTCTATTTCAGCTTCTTAACCGACGAAGAGGTTCGGAGCTGCAGTGTCGCAAAAATCACAAACCCCATTTCCCACGACGATCTCAACAGACCCGTCGCTGGAGGCCTCTACGACCCACTGCTGGGAACCGCGAAAGATGGACAAGTGTAAGCGCCTGACAATCGTTGATTTCCACAAACAAATAACAATCGCATATATTCAATTCCCTGCTATGGCCTTGCATTTTATACGTGGAATCCTCCATTTTACCCTAAATACACTTTGGGTGTAAGAGGATATCTTATTAAGAAGCTTGAGCAATGGTTGTTTGGTGCATATCACTATCGGTGACTGACATTGCAAGCGTTGTTTCTTGGCAGGTGCAAGTCATGCGGGCAGAATTCCATTCAATGCCCAGGACACTGTGGTCACATCGACCTTGTATTGCCAGTTTACAACCCATTGCTTTTTCAGGTCCTTTACACTCTTCTACGAAAGACATGTTTTTTCTGTCATCATTTCAAGGTCAAGAGAGAAAAAGTAAGTGTTTTCCCCCCTCATTTTCACATGCTGAAAGGGTTAGATGGTGCGTGGATATCATCTCTCATTACGTTCATGACTTTGTCCTGTTTATTGGTTTTAGGTTCAGGACTATGTTTCCCAACTGGAACTTATAATAAAAGGTGACATTGCACGCACTGCAAACCTGGACTTGAGTGAAGAGGAAGGTGGTGTGACAGATAATTCGGACCGTGCTAATGAAAGCAGCTCCAAATCAACTTGGACCTCTCTCCAACACCATCTAGTGAAGGCTCTCTTGAATGATTTCATGAGAGAAAACTCTAAAGCATGTCACAATTGTGGGGCGAAAAATCCGAAGATCAGTTGTCCTACCTTTGGTTGGTTCCATTTGGTATGGTTCTTAGCAGCATTCTGTTGCCTTGAAGAGGGGCCTTAGAGATACTTGCGGTAGAGGTTATTGTATGCTTGCTAATCTGCCTTTCCTCAACATTTTTTTAGCACTAATTTTCATGAACCTTGAATTGCATACTGGAGTCTGGAAGTTCTCCCTTGATGCAACCCACAATTGAAGTTTACACATGACTGTCTTTGAGCTAAAATACATTCATGTGATTCAAACTAATCCATACGATTCCTGTCAGCTAGCTAATAAACATGTTGTAAAATTCAAGAACTGCCACAATTGGGATTTTTCTCTGGGGATGTGCCCTGATATATCTATGCCAAATGATCTATATTATGGTGTAACTGGTGGGCTCTTTTGATATTTGCATTGGATCTATTTAATCCATCATATGCATAATTTGATGAAATCCTCCAGGCATGACATCTCTCCATAGCATAATTTGTTGTGGGCCATGTTAGGTAACAAGTGAGATGGGATGCCTATTGCATGGACAATGTAGGTGGCAATATCCACCGTAAGGACAATTTGAGAGTTGACTGTATTTAGGGATTGGCAGTGCCACCCTGCATTGGCAGGAGCCGTTTGCACTGGGTAAACCCTTTTTTGGTTCATGACTCAACTCTAGTGAAAATGAAGTGTAAGCATACTTGCTTATTTTGTTCCCTGTTCAGTAGATTTTGATGCATTAATGGGGTTTGGTTTTGATTCCTAGACCTTGAGGTGACAGATCTGATAAATGGAGTAGACGGCATGAAGGTGCATGCTGCCATGCATGTGCACACTGACCAGCATCTAGTGCCCATCTTTTTGCCTATTTCTTTTAAAATTATTATGTGTTGGGCACCCTTTTTATATCCTGAAAGAATGGCAAATTTACTATAGTGTGCTTGACTTTAAACATCAAAACCAAAATATATTTAGTCCCCTAAAACCAGACGCATAAGTAATCTTCTAAATCAAATATTCCCCACTTCAAAGTTTACAACTAAACAGAGGAAAGTTTGTTGCCGAGCAATTGGACTCAAAAGTTTGGGTGGCAAATATTGACATGTATTATGAAACTTGCACTCACAATATTCACCTTACATTCCAGAAATTGCATTGGTCATTTTGGTTTATTGAGAGTACATTTCTGTTGTTTTTTTCCTTCCTTTACCAACTATTTATTTGTTTTAATGGATTTTTTTTTTCTGTTTGGCAATTGTGAAATGAGGTGAAAAAAGGAGAAAAATGGAAGAATTAATGTCATAGAATCAAGGTTAATGATTAGACATAGAGTGAATAAAGAGAATATAAATAGACTTTTTGGATGAAAAAATGGGTGATGGTTGAAAATATAAGTAATATTGAGGAAAAAGTATGGTTGTTGGGATAGTTAAATTTCATATCAATTAAAAAGGGTGGAAAAAAAGATTTTTACCTTGTTTCCCACATATGAAACATGCCCTTGGTATAATTGGTTTTCCTTAAGGCGTGATTGATTTGATACAAATGGAAAGAAATGAAAGGAAATGGTGCCAAAAATAAAGTGAATAATGACAAACTAAAGAGGCTTTTTGAAAGATAGATAATAATTGGAAAAAGTAGGGTTATTATAACATTTTCTCTTCCTTTAAGAAAATTTAATTTCCATCTGAGTAACCAGGTCCTCAGGGGGTGTTGGTTTGGCATATAAGGAGAGAAGTGAAAAGGGAATGTAAAAGGAAGGTAAGTAATGTTAGCAAGGTAAAATAGAAGAATGAAATAAAGACAAAGTAAGGTGATAATTATAGAAAAGTATGTTTGGTTTGAGAAACAAATATTGAAAAGATGAGGAAAAGTAAAAGTGATTAAAAAAGGTACATGATGGTGTCAACCATAAAGTGAATAAACACAAAATAAATAGGCTTTTATGAAAAAAAAGGTAACTAAAATTGTGAAAAAGTAGGTTAGTTATGGGTAGTTAAATGCCACATTAGTATGGAAAGAAGAGAAAAAGTGACTCTTACTTTTATTTCCCTGTAAGGGATCTTTTACCCTTCTTTTCCATTAAACCAAACATGAACTAAAATCCCCTATAAAACATGAGTCAGACTTCAATCTGTTTTATTGATTACTTGTATGTTTGTTACTGCTACTATTTTGATTATTTTGCCTTTATTTCTCAGCAACTTTCTGTGTATGCTCCCCCAGCCATCCCCCACCTCCCTACTTCCCCCCTTCCCTTTTAATTAATTTATTTATTGTTCTGGTGTGGTCTATTCTCATATTCTCTGTGGCAAAAATTTGCAGGGTGGTGTGTCGATTGCTGATACTAAAGCTAATGTCATAAAAGATTATAATCTGGAAGAAAAGTTCAATGATCCTGTATCAACCATTAATGGAGATATGAAAAATTTCAAAGATACTATATCAGGAGAAAAAACTTTTGAACTACCTGATACTGAATCATCTGGTGTTCTAGCTGATGGAATGCTTGAAACTGCAAGTAAAGAGCATGAAAGAAAAAATCTGCCTGCGAAATTCTTTAAGCAGAGGAAGCAATTATTAGGACCTTTATTACCATCAGAGGTTTGCTTCTAGCTGTAAATATATGTCATGTCAGTTGTTGTGCATCCATTGCTCTGGCTAATTGTCATGTGTCTTTGGTTTTATATTATTGGTGCTGTGTAAATTTTATGAGTGGTGTCTCTTTACTTTAGTTCAATTATATGTATTTTGTTCTAAAACAATAATTGTCATATTCATTGCCTCATCCTAACTAATTTTAGGTCAAACTCATGAATCCTTCCATTCTGTTGGACCTTTATTACCTTCAGAGGTTTGCTTCTAGCTAAACTATGTGATTGCCATTGGCGTGTGTCCATTGCTCTGGCAAATTGTTATGTGTCTTTGGTTTTGTATTATTTGTGATATTTAAATTTTGTGAATGGTGTCTCTTTACTTGAGTAATAAATCAATTCTATGTATTTTGTTCTAAAATAATTAATTATGTCATTACCTCATCCAAACTAATTTAGGTTCAACTGCTTGAATCTCTCTATTCTGTTCAGTTGTATCAAAAACTCTCTCTCTATTTAAACCATCTGTCCTAAAGTCAATGTTTGCATCCTTCTCAATAATTTTGGGCATTTCTTCTCCCCTCATAGGGTCTTCGACTTTTTTAAACTACAAATTATTGTAATTCTATTACTGTGTTGCGCATGTGCAGTCTATTAACATGTGTTCTCACCAATGTTTTAAAAAGTCGACCAGATCAGCTGTTTTGCCTTGCTTTGAATAAATCAGCTGTTTTGCCTTGCTTTGACTAGAGCCATTTGCTGGCAGGAGGGAGGGAGTGAGGGAGAATTGGCTCCAAATGATCATAGCTCTGTTTTTAAAACACTAAATCTTCCTCATTTATCCTCATCATATTAACTGTTTGTGCTACCCTTGAATTCTATGAGGGAGGGAGAATTGGCTCCAAATGATTGTAGCTCTGTTTTTAAAACACTAAATCTTCCTCATTTATCCTCATCATATTAATTGTTTGTGCTACCCTTGAATTCTATCAGATGAATGCATTTCTATTTTCGAATCTATCCTCAATTCCTCATCCTGCCATATGTTCATTTTAACATTATGTTTCTGTTGTTTTCATCTTATGAAATTTATTTCTTAATTGCTCAACATTTCGCTTCAAAATGCATGGATGACTAGTCTTACAGCTATACTATGAGAAATTTTTTCAGTTTGACTGACACTTAGCAGTTACACAAGACTTGAGATGCATACATGGATTCTGGTAGCTTGGATTCCATGGTAGCCATATGTTCATTTTA
This sequence comes from Pouteria campechiana, assembly GCA_036873735.1. Lineage (NCBI taxonomy): Eukaryota > Viridiplantae > Streptophyta > Magnoliopsida > Ericales > Sapotaceae > Pouteria > Pouteria campechiana. Next base: position 13,948 of record JAYJMB010057867.1, on the reverse strand, counting down.
GCATTATGTTTCTATTGTTTTCATCTTATGAAACTGATTTCTTAATTGCTCAACATTTCACTTCAAGAAGCATGGATGACTAGTCGTACAGCTATTCTATGAGAAATTTTTTCAATTTGACTGACACTTAGCAGTTGCACAAGACTTGAATGCATACATGGATTCTGGTAGCTTGTATTCTATGGTAGCATAACCCCCTCTTTCCTAAATTATTGACACTGGAAATTTAAGATGTTAATTAGATATTAATCCCAAGTTCTCCCTCATTTTCCCTCTTGTTGCTAAAATTTCATTTCATGCCCTCCATTTTAATTCGACTAATTGTAAATCATTAGATTAGAAATCCTCTCTCTCTCTCTCTCTCTCTCTCTCTCTCTCTCTGCTATTATATTTTTATCTTCTATAGTTTCATCAATCAAAGCATTGCCATCTAGAAATAACATGCACCCAAGGGCGTCTTCTTGCAATTGCCTTGTTGGCTTATCTATAGTTACTGGAAAGAGATAATGTTTAAATGCTGATTGTTGTTGGAATTCTATAGTAAATGGGAAAGTAATTGTTATTCCACTCAAAGTCCTTGTGTATTGATTTCTTCTTTATATTTTATCCATATTGTGTCAATATTACCTAGAAGGTTCCTTCGTTTCCCGATACCCACCAAATAATTCTTAAGTATTTTTATAATTTTTATAATATTCTTGCATGGTATGTTGATTTCTTGAAGGTTAGTTTTTTTTCTCTTGGCTGTAACTGTAGTGTGAACTGTTACTTTATCCATATATAAGATAGGTAGCCCAGCCCTACTTAAGCATAAAGTGAAAAATTGTTCAGCCATATGAAATAGAATTATCCATTAAGTTTATGTGAAAAATTTGACTGCTGCAGGTTAAACATCTTCTAAAGCGTCTGTGGGAAAATGAAGCTCAGTTGTGTTCTCTTATTTTTGACATTCAACAGCAGAGCCTATTTATGACGAGAAAAAGTAGTACTCTGTCCATGTTTTTTATTGAGGCTCTCCTTGTTCCTCCAAGCAAATTCAGGCCCTCTTCTACTACAAATGGTTTGGTGAGTGTGATAATGATAAATTCTTTTAAGAATTTTGTTATTGTTAACATCGTACTGTTCTTTTCAATCAATATTACAATGCTGAGATACTGAGTTGCATTTGCAATGTTTGTGCCTAAGGTTATATTTTCTTAGAGAGGAAACAATTCTGTCCACTCTTTTCTTTTTGGGGTATGCCTATTGAGATTCCTGTTGAGTAATGTGATTGTTATTTTGCTTTCTTTTTATTATTTATTATTATCATTATTATTTGTTTATTAATTTTTTGACGATGTTTGGGGAGCTGGGACGGGTGGACAGAATTCATAGGTTGCCATTGAGTGGTCTTGTTTTGTTTATGAATATAGTCAGGCTTGACTTTGATTGTTAGGAAGAATGTTAATTTTGAATCTTCTGGTATTCCACAAACCAGGTTCGTTTCTATTTTATGGTGCAGTCTCATCTGTAGCTGAGAATACCCAAAGATCATGTTAATAGATGTTGATTGAGACACATTGTTCACCTTATCTGTAGTAACCATAATGGGTGTAATTAGATTTTTCTATGCATGGAGGGTGCTAGATCCCACAGCTCATGATGGTTTCTAGGCTCTTAAAAAAATGGAAACTGTCTTGCCATGTCCTGTGTTATCCACTGTTTCATGATGATGGAAGAACTGCTTCTCATCCCCTAGCTTACCCTTTATCCTTGTGGGGTGTAAAATGTTTTGGACAGACGTCATGAAAATAGATGCTTATGAGTCTCCTACTTGGAATGAAATAAAGAACAGTGACAACCATTGGCAGCCTTATAGTTTGTGTTCTCCACTGAAAGAGTGTCAGTATTGAGATCCTCGCCTTTGTACCCCTGTGTGCATGCCAAAGCGAAGGCTGAACTGTTGAAGTAAAGAGTGAGAAGCTAAGCAGGGAAACTGGGAAGAACGAGAAAACTGAATTAAAAGGGATAAATTGAGATTTAGGCTATTCATCACCTCCCCTCCTGAAAGCACATAGCAGGAATATGGCATTGCATTCTGCAACACACAGATCTCCATTTCAAACAACTTTGCACGTGCTTCCATTTTAGGCAAACTCTTCCTCTTTTTACCGACAACATTGTTTCAAAACAAGCCCAATGTGGTCTTGAGTTTTGGCTGCATCATATTTTTTTTAAAAAACTTTATAATGAGTTCCATGAGTCCCATTGCACTCATGTCATTGCCCAGAGGCCCCAGACAATTACATTTCATTTTCATCAAGTATCCGAATAAGTGAGACCATGGCATTTTGCATTGAATATTTCAGCTGTATTTTTAATTTTTTATATTGCTAAATTTAGTAGAATCATTTTCTTTCTATGCTGTTTTATCTTGATATTGGACATTAGTTTATTCTGACCTGAATTCAATAGCCTTAGCCCATTTCAATAGACTCAATAATGAAATGATAACTTCATCAAACTGTCTCTTCCCTCACTAGGAAATGTTTTCTTGTTGTCACCTGGCAGAAACCATTAAATAAAAAGTTCATATGACCATCTCCTTATTCTATTGGTAATTTTTTTGAAGGATTCAAGTTTTCTAGTTGATCCTTGATCACCCACAGCTTCTTTAATCTGGACAACCTCCGGAATGTCCTGCTTCCCTTTTCCATGCTCCAGTTATGCGAGTTCAAGTTTAGGAGCCTCTCTACCAAAAAGGGTAGAAGTTAGAAAAAGAAACACAATAACAAGTTTAGGACTGTGTCTAGCATTCCCCTTTTGGTAACCTGTGCATGATGGACCATGAACTAGGTTACAGCCTTTTTATGTCATTTATCGTAATCAAATTCTTTAGATATTTACCATCTCTTTTTCTCTTTTATTTCTGTTTAATTTTGCATGCATATGCTTGTGAAGGAAATTCTTGGTTATGTGCATTTATTAATGTTTTAATATATAAAAAAAAGTCTATTATGTACTCTTTTTGTTCTTTTGTTAGGAAACGCAACACCCACAGAGTGTGTTACTAAGTAAAGTGTTGGAAGCCAATGTCTCTTTAGGGAATGCACACATGAACAAGTCTGAGCGCCACAACATTGTGACCAGGTGGATGTATCTTCAGCAAAATATAAATATATTGTTTGATAGCAGGAAGGCCATAAGTGGGTACCTCTCTCTGTCTCTCCCCCTTAATATATATATATATATATTTCTTATATTTTAATTTCATACATTGTCATTAATGAAGTTTCATGGTGCTTTAGTTCTGCTATCTTTTTGTCAAAAGCAATCTGTGTGAAGTTTTAAACTTGTGCAAAAAGGCCGAGAAAGCTAACTGAAGCCCAGGTACCCTGCCTGAGCGCATGTAAACATATGTTTTATGTATTATATTTGGCTTATCATATAACATATTAAAAATAAAAAGAAAAGGAGGGAAAACCATGTGGTTCTGTCCCAATTTGCATAAACCTGAATCAACAAATCACAAATGGGCATTAAAAGTCCATTTTTATTTTGGAGTCAAGTCTTGGTCCCCTTGGGTGATTCCTTTCTAAAGATTTAGAGGGGTTAATGTATCTTGGAGGATGTGTCAATATCGTTAAGAAGCCTATGAAAATGCAGTGGGAAGTATTAAGTTGCAGGATGTGCAGCTAAACTGCTAATTCTTGGAACTAGTTGAACAGATTCGTGAGCCTCTTATGTTGTTCTATTGATGCGTAGACCTAATTTAATAATTTTTGATGTTTACTTGACAAAATTGGTTTGCCTAGCCAGCAGGACTTTAAAGTGATTGTTTGCCACTTCTTTGAATTAAGAATATCTTCTATTTAGCAAGATACCAGAAAGAAATTGTGTTCGCTTTTCATCTGTCCAAAATTTAAATTTACTTAGATGCCATCTATCTGATTTCTACTGTTTACCAGTTTCACATGTTACCCTTGTCTTTTTGGTTCATGATCCCACCACCTACTATTTTAATGTTTCTATAATGTTATTTTATGTTTTTTGTTCTCTTATAATTCCATTCTTCTGTTTCCGAATTTCCACTGTTATCATTTCCACAAGCTTTGTAAATTACTCGGTTTCCAAATAACAGAGAAGCACGAGTCTTTTCACTGTATCATTTGGAATTTTGTCATCAACCCTTGCTTTTGTGTTATTCGGCAGAAACTGTTAGCTATCTTGTGTTGCATATATAACTGAATCTCACTTGTATAAAAAGGCATGCTTTGGGGAAGGTGAGACTGTGAACATTCTGCTCTATGGAATGTGACAAGCCTAGCCTACTCCATGAACATATGAGTAAATAAGGTGCACTAGCACACTCCTACCAAAAATATGCCATACTGAGTGCATGAAGCGCCTGCCAATGTAGGGTTTGGGGAGGGCAACAAGGTGTATGCAGCCATAACTTCATTTTAAAGAAGGTGTTTCTGAGACTCGAACCCATTCCTCCTAGGATGCTGGTAAAGAGCCTTACTGTTGTGCTAGTTGACACACACTCCTACAGAATAGTTAAATTGGAGGCTTTCCAATCTCAGCTATAGGTTGTTCTGGCTTGTTTGCTCTACCCCTCACAGGCTTAACTATCCCTTCATTTTCTGTGATCTATTTTTCTTTTTCAGGCTGTGCATTTTATTATATTCTCCTTGTAGGCCATCATGCCCTCAGAGCTGGTTTATTCATGAATTATTTGGCTTGGATGCAACAATGATCAATTTTGTTTGTTATCCATCTTCTGGAGATACTTTATAGTTATTTTTTATCAAGAAGTTTTGGATGTACATGATACGTACTTGATCAGGTTGTTTCCTTCCAAGTGATATTGTTTTCTTCTTAATGGCAGCTCTAAAGGACAAAAGGACCAGTGGAATCTGTCAGTTACTGGAGAAGAAGGAAGGTATATTCCGACAGAAAATGATGGGAAAGAGGGTTAATTTTGCATGCAGGTCCGTTATATCTCCGGATCCTTATTTAGCAGTCAATGAAATTGGGATTCCTCCATATTTTGCGTTGAAGTTAACATATCCAGAGGTATAGAACAAGGAGGTGCACCATTTCTGTTTTCTTTTCTTTTTCTTTTTCTTTTCTTTCATGAACTGATGAGCCTTCTTTACCGCATATATTTGAATTGATGTCCATATGCATACAAAACTAAACTTGTACTGATTTATTCTCTGCATTTCATTCAAAGGCTCACCCACCTTTATCTCGGTGTTTCTATATGAAAATTCTTGTGACACCTTTCATGAGCAAAACTAGAAAATATATATGGGGAAGGGTCAATGCATCCAACCGTTGTAATTTTCTTCTTTGCACAAATGATGGTTAAGATGATCTTTATTGACATTTGTTCAATACTGGAGCTTCGGATGTGTCTTAACTATATGTCAAGTCTACCACTAGTTAAAATGCTCCTTTGATCTCCCAAGCAATCATATTCTTGGAGTACACTTCAGTCACATTTTCTGGATGACAAGACATGATGGACCTGAAGCTCTCGATCAATGCTTCAGCTTTGTGGTTTCTGACTCCCCCATGCTGTTAGACCTGTTAAGGTTTTCCATCATCTGATTTTCATGTACAATCCCTGATCCTGGATCACGCAATAGGTTTGAGGGTAAAATTACTCAAATTACACTGTTAAGTAGGATTGTATGCAGTTATTGTTTAGTGGATCCTCAACTTTTTTATTTAAATAATTGTGTGCTTGCTTTTGCTTGTTGCATAGAATTTTTTTTTTCACAATGATATAATTCATCAATTCAACGACCTTAAATCTGTCACTTGAATTAATTAGGTCCTTTAATATCCTTGGGTTTTAATTTCATTTTCTTATTTGATATTGAATTATGATTCTACAGAGAGTTACCCCTTGGAATGTCAAGAAGTTGAGGCATGCTATTGTAAATGGTCCTGAAATCCATCCTGGCGCAACGCGTTATCAAGACAAGTCATCAATTGTTAGATTGCCACCTAGCAGAAATGCACGCATTTCTGTATCGAGGAAGTTGTCCTCATCCCGTGGTGCTGTTGCACATTATGGGAAGAGCTTGGACTCTGAATTTGAAGTTAAGGTTGTCTACCGGCATTTGCAAGATGGAGATGTTGTACTCGTTAATCGACAGGTACATAAGGATTCATGCAAGAAAATGTTGTTTAAGCACTTCATCAGAATATCTCACTGTTTCTGTTATGGGATGCTTTTTTATGATGATCTTACATCTTATAAAATACATGTCATATATGTTTTTCGAATGTTGATGCAGTTGACAGTAGCAAATTTTACTGTCTTGTTGGATCAGTTTTTTGAGCATGGCATTACCTGTCATGGGTCCTAGATTCTCTCTCATCAGGAGGATACCGTTGATTTAAGGAAACACATTTGTGACTGTCTTCATCCTTGTAAATTTTAATTACATGTTTTTGCAGATTGTCTAAATTTTAATTATATGTTTTTTACATATTGTCTGTTGTATGAGTGGTAGTTACCCTCATTTGGTCAAAATGGAAAAATAATCTAATTTGTATAGATTGCATCCTTGGTCCTCACTTCTTTATCTATTTATGATCTATATATTTATTAAATCTTGCTAGTAAATTTATTAATATTAGTCATATTATAAAATGCATGGGTAAAATTGATGCAGGAGAGGATTGAGTAATTATTCAACAATCAATATAATTTATTTTATTTGATACATTTTTAGTATTTTTGGATATTTAATTACTTTATCAAGAATACGATGTATGCATCAAGTGATTGAAACATAGATCAACTTGATGGATGGTTCAGATTATGTTTTATTTAGGATTTCATTTTACGCAGTTTACTTTTGATGATATGAATAGGGCAGCATGCATTGAGGCTTTCATAATTCAGTTATTGATGAATTGAGAGCTTATGAGATTTTTGTCTTCCTTTGTTTTTGTCTGAATCTTTCCCCTTATTTCGTCTTTTTCCCTGGTACTTTCTTCTCATCTTCCCTTGTTGAGAGACCCTACCTATTTCTTCCAAAGTCCTCTCATTTTTATTCTATCAAACCTTTCTCATTCTATCCTACATCAATGTGGTATTATAGTTAAACCTGATATCAAATCATCACCTATCATCCCACAGACCACATTCCATAACCATCGATGATCTCCATGCATCCATTGCTACCCACAAATACTATCAATGTTGTCAGAAATTTATGTCACTGTTTGAGACAAGTTTCCTCAAATCATCCACAGGATTGCTGCCATTGACTTTTTTGCTGATAACCCATCTCCCATTGTGAAGGAAGAAGGAAAGATTGTTTTGCACCAGCGTTGACTCAGTGGAGATCTCTTCCCAGTTCAAGTGCATCTTGTGCTTGTCTGTTACACACACATCTCCTACTTCTCTCTGCATGGATCTGTAGCTGCAAAGTCCAGAAATCACATGAACAGATTGTGCACTATCTCAGACAATTTTTCTTTTTGCTATCATCTATGCACCTGCCACAGCTGATTGTCTTTCTCACTTTGGTGCTCTTCCGCAACAGCTACAAGATTGATTGTCTTTGCCATCTTCTCAAAGTGATTGATTTGTGCCCATTCCTATGACTATCCTCTTCGTTGCAGATTCCGACTGAAAAGTTTTGCTGATTGGAGGAAGCAGAAACCCATGAAAAACTAGAAGAAGTGACCTCCATTGAAAGGGGCTTTGAGGTCTATTATCTTGAAAGGCCCTGTCAAATTTTTTCAAATTTATAAAGGGGAACCTGTTTGAAATTCCAAATCAAATTTGAGTTCTTTATTATATATAATTCATTCACACCTGGAAATTTTACAAAACGATTCCTTCAAAGTCCTAAAATTTACCGTACCCTTTATTTTCTAAAACTTGCAGAAGACCCCCAAGTTTAAACAATTGCAATTCTGTCCAAGTTTTTGAAAATTGCAAAACAGTCCCAGGTTTATTAAAATTACAGAAAAGCCTTTAATTTTTTGAAATGTCAAAGCAATTCTTTTTCAAAAAAAGAATCTCAAAATTTTCAGATACCATGGTAACTAAAGTTAAAATTGAGTTATGTACCTGTACCCTACCCCAAAATGTGACATCCTAACCCAAAAATTTGAAAGCTTAACCTGAGGTTAAGAAAGCCTAAAGGAGTCTCTAGCTCAAATATTGTTCCAAATTTAAGCTCAGATGCCAACCTTAATAATTTTACTTGGCAAAAATCCTATGAAGGACTTAATGGGAATGGAGGAGGACAAATTTCTTGTAATGGGCACAGTTAAAATTCCTTTAGTCCTAACCATGAATAGTTATGTGTCCTCTCAATCTCTCTTACACATAATAGCCATCAATTGCCTATACTTGAACCTAAAGAATTGGCTGTTGGGAGGTCTTTATCAGATGATATCTTCCTATAGTTAGAGAAACATGTAGACAAAGTTGATGTTGCTTCTGATGAGAACTGATCTGATGGCCCAATTGAGAATATTTAAGATTTGATTGTGCTGAAAAATTCAAGTTTGAGAACATGGGAATCTAGAAGAGTCGAAAAAAGTGATGATCAATTTTCTTCCAGTGGATGAAAATATTTTTCAAATAAGGAGGCAAATTTTCAAGAAGTATAACATAAAGGTGAAATCAATAAGACAATGAATTAGACTTCTATATTCTCCTTCAAACAATTTGAAACCTTTGAAGCATTTATGGCAAATCAGGCAAAAGAGAAGAATTAAATGATGTTTTATGAAGTGTTGTCCAACAAAAGAGATGGCAACTTGACTTGTTAGACTGCATAAACTTTTGCCAAAGTGAACGAAGATACACTACAAAGTTAAGAGTATGGACAATGCTCATGTCAAAACTTGTGGACAAAATTTTCCAAGTTTGGGAGAATGATGTGGAGTAGGATAGAGCAATGATTCAATAATCAATATGATTTAGTTTATTTTGTACATATTTAGTATTTTAGGTAGTTAATTACTTTATTAGGAATTTGATGTATGCATCAAGTGATTGAGACATAGATAAACTTGATGGATGATTTAGATTAGTGTTTAATTCATTTTACTTAGGGTCTATTTGGGAATATAGGGAAAAAATGGAAAAACAAAGGAATATGGAAAAGTAGAGGAAAAGAAAGAGTGATGTGATGTGGTAAGAAATAATGATTAGAAATAAATTGGATAAAGTTAAAATAGAGAGGCTTTTTGTGTGAAAAGATGGGGAATAATGATTAGATTTAGAGGTAATAATGAGAAAAATGTAGAGTTGTTAGGTTGTTAGGATATTACATCACATTAAATGTTATATATAAGAAGGGTGGAAAAGGTTGGAAAACTTTTTTACCTCTTTTCCCATTTTTCCCAAATGAAGTCTTACGGTTTTTACTTTTATGCAGTTATTATGGTGTTACTTTTGACCGTGTAAACAGGGTAGCATGTGTTAGGGTTTTTAGATTTTGGTTTCCAACCTTTTCCATCTCGTTTTCCATTTCCCAAACAAAGGCTTAGGATTTTGATTTTTAAGCAATTATTAGGTTGTCAGTTTTGACCCTATAAATAGGGTAGCATGCGTTATGGTTTTAAGACTTTGGTTATTGATCAATTGAGAGTATGAGTTTTTTTCTATCTTCCTTTATTTTTCTCTAAACCTCCTCGTTATTTTGTCTTTTTCTTTGATACTTTCTTCTCTTCTTCTTTTGTTGAGAGGACTTACATCTTTCTTCCAAAGTCTATCCTTTTTAATTCTATCAAACCTTTCCCATCCTAAATATAAAAGGGTCATGTATCATGATGGGCCAAAGCACACATTTTCTATGTTTGAACTTGTGATAGGCTTTGGCTACATGTGGCCTACATTGGAGCTCAAAATGTAGGTGGGGATTGCTTTTTTCAATGGAAGTGCTAGATGGGCTAAGGATGCCCAATCTCACACAAATTGGCTTGGTTAGATTAGGTTGATGCCCAATCTCACACAAAAATTGGCTTGGTTAGATTAGGTTTAGTTTAATGCATGTCATATTATGATTGGGGATTATATTACTTCCCTTTAAAGATTAAAAAGGTTTGTGAGAGAGATGAAGCTAATTCCCTAGTAATATTGCTAGAGTAGATATTGGAGAAATATTGAGAAAACAATTTAAATTTAATTGAACTTTTGGAGTTGTTTACAAATACATAAATAGACAATTCAAGTGTAAAACATCTCATTGAACTGAGATGCAGTTGGAAGTATAAGTGAAGCTACATCATGGTCAACAAAAAGAAGGTATAGATATTCCTAACATGAAGTGCAAAGCCTACATCGGCAAAATAAAATAAAATATACTTCATTATGTTGAACACATTCCTTATAGATTGGAAATTATCTTCACAAGTAGAAGATTTGTTCTTACATTATTCATCATCCTCATCATCAAAAACTGTTTTCCACCTATGTGGGGTCAACTACATGGGTTTTGTTTCGCCATTCCTGTTGATCTTGAATAATGTCCTCAGTTAGCTAAATCATTTTCATATCTTTTTGAATTACCTCTAGCCATGTTCTTTTCGGCCTTTTTCTAGTTTTCTTATACCATTCTGTTTGGATAAACTCATTACTACTAATTGGTGCAATTTTTGGTTTTTGTTTCACATCACTAAATTACTAAAATTTAGCTTCCCTTGTCTTATTACCTAGTAATTCTACCTTTAGACCATCATAAATTAATTCATTCCTAATTTAATCTTTTCTTGTTCTACTACTTATCCATCTCAACATCGTCATTTCATCGACACTTATTTTATGTATATAATGTTCTTTAATCTCAACTTTCTACCCCATAAAACATAGCCAGTAGGGGTGTGCATGGGTTGGGTTCGGTTTGGGTTTGAGGTTACCCAACACTAACACTGTGTAAAATGTGGTTAACCCTAACCACTATCCTACTTTTAAAACTTTTGCCAAACCCTTATCCTAACTCTTTAGGTTCGGTTCGGGTTCTAGTTTTTAATACACAGATATGGCTGCACATGCATGCAATCAAGGTTTAACTGTACAGTTGCAACTAATTACAAAAAGCCATTACGTGGTAATTTTTGAAGTTACTAAAGATAGAAGTTATTCCGATTTATGAGAAGTTCAATCTACATTATTTGTGGTAAAGAACATAATATAAATTTAGATTATGAACTTAAAATTGCACATTGCACAATCCGACCTATTCATAATAGAAAAATATAATTAAATGCAACTAAATTCAGAGTATATTCATGAACTGTCAGTGGAACCTGAAATTACTTCATTTAGATGGTGGGTAACAGAGGGCTCTTCTAACCAAATTTCCTTTCCCTGAAAAACATAAAAAACAACATCTTTAGCATCTTCATATGATAATGTTTAACTAGGTAAAATTTGAAATTTATTTTAATACCTCAAGCATAACATTATGGAGAAACTGAGACGGTATTAGTGATAATGGTAGCTTTCATACTTGAACTTGCACCTGTAAAGTAAATAACAAATTATTTAATAAGATGATATACAAATCACTTGTTTTGGAAATGATAAATGAATACAATTATAAAAATTACCTGCAGACTCCACTCTTGTTTGATCCCCCTCCAAGCGTAACCAATCTTGCACATAAATTAAACTTTCTATGACATCGGGTGTTAATGCACTTCGATAATCATCAAGAACTCGCCCTCCAGTGTTAAATGCGGATTCTACTGCAACCGTAGTAATAGGAATTGCCAATATATCCTGTGCCATTTGAAACAAAATATGATACTTAGACATTCCAACCACCATCTTAAAACATTAAAGTTGGGGGATCATCATCCATTTCATCTTCCAAATACTGGTCAACCTCCGTTTTCAAAACCATTACTTTGGTAATTTTTTTAAAATCTTGATACTCATTTCTTGCTTTAACCTTGGAACCAACCACACCCGCTGTATCTTGTTGATTAACTTTATGACCATCATCAACAGAAGAATACCTTTTCTTATAAATTCGTAACAATTTTCTAAATCCACTATCAACCTTTTTAATAAGTTCCTCCTCCTTCTCATTCTCATAAAGCTTTGTATAACAAAATGCAACATATGTCATCTTGTATCGTGGATCTAGGATACATGCAAAAATCAATAATAAATTGATCTTTTCAAGCCCACCCCAATATTTCTCAAAATTTCCCTTCATCCTTATAGACGTAGCATAAAGGGGTGAAGTTGAATTGCTTGATATTTCATCCAACAATTTCTCAATCTTACAAAGCTCACTAAAAAAATTATTAGTAGTTGCATATGAAGATCCGGACAAATAAACTGTAACATCATAAAAGTTCCTTAAGAAATCACAATAAAGTGATGCAACTTCCCAATTTACAACAATTGAAAGATCCAGTTTTCAAAAACTATTGTCCTCTATATCTAAACGCACAAAGACATTTTAAAATTTTATCGCCCTTTCTAGCATGAGATATGTAGAATTCCATCTTGTAGGGCAATCCAAGATAAAACCAGATGTTGTATCAATATTTAGCTTAGTAGCACATTTTCAAAGTGTTGTTGTCTTAAGGGAGAATTCTTAACATATCTCACAATGTTTCGAATATAGTTAATGGATTCAACCTTTTCATCTAATCCTTCTTTCATAATAAGATTTAGAATATGTGCAGCACATCGCACATGAAAGTTGTCTCCATCCAATAATAAATCTGAATAACCCGAAAGCATTGTTTTCAAATAACGTGCAACAATATCATTAGCACTTGCATTGTCAATAGTCAACGTCAAATAGGCTTTTTCTAAACCCCATTGAACTAAATATGCTTCAAGTGATTGTGCAATTGCTTCATCAGTGTGTGGAGACTCTAATTTATTAAAACTAATAACTTTTTTTTTTTTTTGCATTTCTACTCTTGATCAATAAAATGAACAATCACACACATGTATCCCATATTCTGGTTGGAAGTCCATAAATCTATTGTCAAGCAAACACTTTAAACATTTTCAACAAAAAACTGTTCCCACTTCTTTCTTTCTTCTTTATATATTTCTATTACATCTTTGTTCATCATTGTCCTAGACATTATCTTGAACATTGGGCACAATCCATAAAGTAAATCTCGAAACCCTCTTTTTTCTACTGCCGCAAAAGGCACTTTATCAATAATGACATATCTTGCAAGATCTTTTATGGATCTTTGTTGATCAAATTTCCAATTGGATAACTCTTTTCTATCACTAGATTCACTACCTTGGCCTTTTGTGGAAAGGGAAAAGCTCAACAACTGTTGCTTCCCTCCTCCTATGGTGTTATTTTTAGCACAATTGTCTAAATGCCTTTTAAGGTTGGTAGTACCATTTTTAGTATTGCACTTCAACTTTGCTTTACATAAATTACATCTAGCATAATCATCTTTTTCTCCTGCCAATCCGGGCAATTTTTTCATATGTTTCCATACCTCAGACTTCAATTGTGACTTTAATCGTTTAGATGATGACTCAGACTCAAAATTAGACATTGGCTGATGCTCAGAATTTCTCGTTGGGATAGGAGAATTTGAAATCACAATATCTTCTTCCATATTTCCTAATAACAAATAAATTGTAAAAGTTAAAGAAATATAAATAACCATCTAAAACATGTTCATGCAACCAACAACGTTGTAATGCATATCAATAAATATCATAATTCTAAAACATCAATTAAACAACAAATGGGGCTATGATTGCCCACTTTAAACACTAAATCCAGAAATACACGTACAAAATCCAACTTTCATCTACCATAATGGATTCGCGAGAGTGCCAGGCCAGAGGATGGGGAGAGAGAATCGAGAGAGAGAGAGAGAGGGAGAGATGGGGAGAGAGAATCGAGAGAGAGAGAGAGAGAGAGGGAGAGATGGGGAGAGAGAATCGAGAGAGAGAGAGAGAGAGGGAGAGATGGGG
>JAYJMB010057856.1:4056-20262 GCA_036873735.1 Pouteria campechiana | reverse complement strand
GTACGTTAGAATTCCAAGTCCAAATATTTGAAGTGCTAAATCCCGGACATTGTCATTGCTAAAGGCACCAAGTTCAAAATATTAACTTTGGACATTGCGAACTCACTTCTAGATATAGCCAAAATTAAGTCATGTGACCAAGTGTAATTTGTGCTAATCCAAGTATGAAATATTAACTTTAGACATGGCCTTCCAATTCCTAATGTAAAGGTTCATTTCCAGACATAGCTCAAAGAAGTGTTGCAAGCTGAATGCCAGTATAAGTCCAAAACATTAACTTTGGACATGGCATTTCAATTTTGAACATAATGGTTCATTTTTGAACATAACTCAAAGAAGTCTATTGTAAGATGAATGACTCAAGCAAGTCCAAAATCTTAACTCCAGATGTAGAGACTAAACTCAGACATGGCTAAACAGACTTTGGACAGGATAACTCATTAGAGAGCTTTAATGGTTAGAAAATTCTATCAATTTGCTCACATTTAACGAACATCATCTTCTCTAATAGAAAGATTTTGAATCCCATTATAAAAGAGTAAAAAGAGGTCATTCCAAGAAGTTACACAAGTTAGAAAATTTGAGAAGCAAACAAAAGCATTTATACTTAGACATTAAAGTTTTCTTCCAAACTCCACTGTGCAAAAATATCATCTGTATTCAAAGAAAATTCTTTGGAATAGTTTAAGGGAGTCTATTACTCTGTATTTATTACAATATATTTATTTTTGTTATATTTAATTCATACAAATCAACTTGTGTAAGAGGCTTTTCTTATATTACGTCTTTCATTGATTGGGATAGCAAGCAAGGGACTTGTTGATCTTGTTTAAGTTTATTGGTGAGCTTCAAAAACCAACGTGTATAAGTTTGTTGGTGAGCTTGGAAACCAATGTATAAAAGTTTATTGATGAGATTGGAAACCAACGATTGTAAGTTATTGGTGAGCTTGAAAACTAATTAGCATAAATTATTGGTGAGCTTGTAAAACTAATAGGTGTTTAGTGGAACTTGAGTGTAGCAAGGCTGACTTAGAAAAGAGGAGTACGTACCATGTTGTGAGACAAACCTCTATAAAATTACCTATGCACTATGCTATATGATTCATTTCTTATTTATTTCAGTACCTTAATTTTACATTGGCCAAAATGTTTAGTCTCTCAATTCACCATAGCTAATTTTTCTTCAATCATACAAAGGCCATGTGTAGATCCTCACAATGTTGATCATGATGATTCGATCTCACCACTCAGTCATCAACATAGCATTCAACATGTTTATGAAGCATGATATGAAAGATAACTTGCATGGCTCTTTGATAAGTTGCTCTGGTATTCTTTAATCCAAATAGTATAACTTTATAGTAAAAGATACCC
This sequence comes from Pouteria campechiana, assembly GCA_036873735.1. Taxonomy (NCBI): domain Eukaryota; kingdom Viridiplantae; phylum Streptophyta; class Magnoliopsida; order Ericales; family Sapotaceae; genus Pouteria; species Pouteria campechiana. The sequence goes on along the minus strand of JAYJMB010057856.1, from coordinate 18,886 downwards.
ATTAGAGTATAAAATGTAATGGTGCCTCATTTGTAGTGTTATCTTGATTTGGTTGTAGCTAGAGTATCCATCCATGAATGAGAAGATGTCATAAAGTGATGTGTTGTTGATAAGGAGGTTCATATGTGGCAGTGGGAAGTCATCTTTCAAACAGGCTTCATTAAGATTATGAAAGTCGATACAAACTTAGATTTATCCATTCTTTTTCTTAACTGGGACAATGCTGTAAATCCATCTTGGTAACTTGATTTCTCAGATGAAGTTGGCCTCCAATAACTTATTGATCTCATTAATGATCTGTTGCCCTAAGTAAAGCCTGAACTTCCTTGGTGCTTGATTTACTGGTCTTTTAGTTAGTGAGATATATAAATAATGTACATATGGAGATCTAACTAGGCATTTCATAATATGTCCATGCAAAGATATCGTTGAATTCCTTGAGAAGATCCATTAGTGATTGCTTTTGCCACTCTGGTAAGGCTTTAGTGATGAAGATAAAATGCTTATATTCTTTTGTACCCAAGTTGAATTCCTTGAGCTCATCATTTTTTGGTTATCCATGATCTTCTATACTCAGTGGAGCTGCTGTAGCACCTATGATGTTAAAATTTGGGAAAAAGTTTTAGTATTTCAGTAAAGTGAGAAATTGAGGTGATATACAGTGTTTTATAAAGAAATTGCTATGAAAGACTGAATGAAGTGACATGAACCCAAGTAATAATTTTGAGTAAAGTTATGTATAATGTGATGTGTATGATATATTTAGTCAAAAGTTTGAGATAATTTTGGAACTTTGAACTATTAAGTTAAAAGTTATGTGGAAAGAACTCAATAGGTGAATTTGAGCAAAAGCATGTATTTGAGCAATACAAAGGATCTAAACTAGTCATCATATATATTATAATGTGTGTGAAACATTAGTTTGAGTTTTGGATGCATTTTGGAATGAAAATGGCCTATGGAGTCACTTATAGCATAAAATTCGATTAAAAACAACTAAATAGGTGATTTTTGATAATTGACCTCAAATGAGATAATGAATGGTATGAACATAATTCATTTCATGTATGTGTGGAAATTGATTATTGTGACATTTGAAATGTCTTATATAAAAAGGGGGCTATGGTGATCTTTCATAAGTGTAAATGCTGAATTTGAAAAAGGGTTCAATGTGATTAATTTTGACATAGATAATGGACTAATTTGAAAAAATTTTAAACATAGAAGTTGTATATCATGAAATTATATATCCAATGAAGGAAAATTCACTCAATTCGGATGTCATATGAGGAATGTATGATTAAAACACCAAAACTATTCCAAATGACTAAAAAATAACAAGATGAATGAGATGGTCAAATTTATTGAAATGTTTAACATATTTGGGAGCTGATTTTGGAAAAGTTGTTAACATGAAAGTTGTGTTCCTTGAAGTTATGTTTCTAATGGATTAAAAATAAGGTCATTTTAGACATTATATGCAACATTTATGCTCAAAACACTAATGCCATTTTGGAATAAAATTCCCTTGCTGCGGCAAGGCTCTAAAAAATCAAGTTTTTGGCATCCAACAAGACCTTGCCATAGCAAGATAACTTTTTTCCAATGCAGGTCCTTTTTTGGTATGGCAAGCCTCCAAAAAATATTTTTTTTTGTCATATAACAAGACCGTGCTGTGGTAAAGCTTTCTCTGTCATGATAGTTCGCTGGAACGCTATAGCACCAAAAAAATGCAATTTTTTAAGCCCCAAACTCATTCTGTTTTGCCTCATTTTCATCCCATCTCTTTTTTTTTTCCTCTAACTTTGGAACTCATCTTGTTTAGCCCAAAATTATGCCATATGAACTTGGAAAATTCTTTCTTTAGGTGAAAAATCACTTGCTTTTGTCCCTAGACCCAAGTTTTAGTCGTTTAGATGGTGGGAGAAGGAAAAAGATTCAATTTTCTTTAATTAGAAGGTGCTATTTTGGGCCTTGAGCATGGATTCTTGTTCATTTATGACAACTATCCTTGGATTTAAGGTAAACTACTTTATCCCATCCAAAAATTTGACTTTTGTAAACTAGGGTTTTATATAGTTTTTTGAAAAGCAATTTTTAGAAAAAAACTGAGATGGGTAATCATGGAAAAAGTGAGTAATGGGTTAATTATCATGAATTTGGAATGATTTATCTATGGAAATCATGATTTTTGGCTTATTAGGGTTCTATAAATAGTGACTTTTGGGGAATTTTATGAGTTATGTGAAATTAACATGAAAAAATGGATTAATATCAAAATAATGATGTTTTGGGACTTGTATGGGATGATTTGGATAAGTGAAAATGGATATTGGACAATGACTTAGTTTGGGTTAATCAAGCAAAATTGTGTGTGGGTTATCTAATCCACAAATTTGTTAAATTAAAGGTTTAATTAAGTTGGTTTGAAAGTGTTTTTTTAAGCCCTATTCATGTTGTACAATGAGGATTTGATGTTAGAAACAAAGTATTTTGAAATGCTAATGAATGAAATATAATATAAATAAGTTTGATTTGGAATTTCTAGCTATAAATTGAATGGTGGTTTGTGTATATTTGAAATACTTTAGTAGGAAATAAATTAAGAGTTGCAATTGTAAATGATTGGGATTATTACCCTATACAAGATGATCTAAGAAGGATGAATGGGAATAGTTTGGAGCTAAAGGCCTATGGTAAGTAGGCATTTATTTCCTTTGGATGGATAGGGATGCTGTATATACCATTTGTTTAAAATCCGGGCATGTTTGTTAAATGCATGAGGATTAGCCCATTTGTATGAATTTAGGCATGCATGTTTTGGTTGGGAATAGTAGATATCCCATGTTTGATTGAAAAAAAAAAATAATGTTTGGTTTAGTGTGAATACTTAATATGAGGGATAGAGAAGATCCCTTTGTTGTATGTTAAATTTGAAGATTTGTTCAATATGAAATAACATGGATTTCTTTATGTGGTATTTATTGATGAGTATATATCCATTTTTGGTTAATTATAATGATGAATATCAATTATTGGATATAAAATATGCTAATTATGGATTAACTATAGTTTATGACATTTGTCTACTTACTGAGTTGCCCAGACTCACGCCTTCTTGTTTGATTTTTTTTAGTTGATAGTCCAGATGAAGATTCCTAACCAAGGTTTGGGATTGTTGAGCCAATATTGAAGACCATATTATTATAATAGAATAATTCATATTGGAAATCTATATGTTATTGTATATTTGTATTTAAAGATCTCAAGTGATGTATAATTATATTAACTTATCTCTGATGTAGATTATAATGGAGTGGCATGTCATAACAGTAGAAAAATGTGCATATTATGTATCTTGGAATAAGTTAGGTTATTGCCATTATGGTTTGATACAGATTTTGGGTTGTGGGTATGTGGATGATTATCTTTGGAATTATTGTATTAAATTTTATTTGATACATGTTTGTATAAGTTAAACCCTAATAATTTAGGGAATACTCTATCTATTTTCTATAGAAATTTGTCAAGTTATAAAATAGAACTCAAGCACCCCACTCTAAAAGTGGGCAAATCTAGGTAAAATACAATGCAAAATGATAAGTTGTGCCTCAGAAGGTGGGGTGTGACAGTTGTACCATAAGTTATTTCTTCTAAGAAATTGGAGTTTTGTCTCCTTCTCCCTCTGAATGGTTAGGGTTTGGCTCATGATCGAACTCATGTGTATTGTCATCATGAGTCTTACTCGCCATTTCTAAGTATTATTTAGGATTTGATGGGTCATCAATGACTTCTCAACCATCTGTATCATCAAGTCCCTCTAAATCTGCTTGGGATTCTTTGTTATTGAACTTAGATTCTTCCTCTTTTGTTGAGCATGGTGAAAAGTGAAAACCATAGAGCAATATGCAATTGTTGACAAGGCAGATGACATCTATGATGTCTCAAACTCAATAGAAGTTAACTGACAATCCCATATGATGGGACCAATAGTCAACCTAATATTCATATAGGAGCAATCTGAGGTATACTCCTTATTACTGTCCACATTAACATCATCGTTAGCACCAAGACCTATCTGATCTCTTGGTTAACAGAGTCCCTTGAGTTTTCCTTTGATTGGAATGGGGATAAGTAGTGAAGGTGAAGGTAGAGTCATTCCCAAAATTCCCCCATAGGTTAAGGTGGAATAACCCTAAAGGTGAAGGCAGAGTATATCCCAAAACACCCCTCGAGGTGAGGGTGGAGTATTTGCCAAAAAAAATGCATGGGTAATTCACAACTTGATTCTTGTAAAATCCTATTGGTGGAGGTATGGATTGTCCCCTGCCTATTGATGGTCTAGCCAATCCTCTTATACATCCTCTTCCAGGTGGTTTTGGTTTTGACATCCCAGCTTGTAAGGCAAAAGATTGTGGAATTGAGAAATTTATGACTTGCTTCCAATTGAACACATTTTGGGTCAATAGAGATGGTGCTAAAGTAGGAGTGATCAGAAGTGTCAGTGGTTACGGATGTTGAATCAATAGCTCATCTTCATCATCATTTATTTTGAGCAATTTTAACTCTTTCATGAGCTTTAACTTATCTTATTATAACATGCTTGACGCAATTTCAAAGCTTGAAGACATTGATGGCGGAATTACTAGGAATGAGACTGTCTATGGATGTCCAGCCTATGATGAGGACCACTATGATGTGGACCCTTGTCTCTTGGCAACAAACGATTGTTGTCTTCTATCCATAGTTGGCTTGACAGGCTCTTTTGGGCACTCCGATTCATTCAATGGTAACTCATACATTAGGCCTCTAAATAAAGTCCTTTGAGATTGTGAATGGCCATATATCAGCTGATATGCTCCTCATCACGATCTTGATAGAACTTAAAGCACTAATGTGCCATGGATGCCACAACTTGATAGCAATGTAACCATGGCCTACCAAGCAACAAATTGTAGGGTATTGGCCCATTGATGGCATGGTAATTAACTTTTGTAAGGAACCTTAAATGTCGAGACTCAAAGTGATGGTCCCCCCATAGTCCTTTGGCTTTCTTAGTTGAAGCCTTGGATCATAAGGGTGGTGCTTTTGAGTATAGATGGACACATCTGGATTTGCTTCAACACTTTCAATGGAAGAATATTTACTGCAGATCTTGGATTCACTATAACATGGTTAATCTTTTCTGCTACTATGTCACCAACAATGGACAATTATGCTTTGTATTTTCAAGTAACAAGTCATCATTCATAAAAGTTATTGTCTACTTGCATTCCATTATGCTAGTAACCTCTACAAGGTACAAGTGCTTTATGGACTCATCTACCAGAGCATTGATGAGAGCTTACTAAGACTCCTTAGAAAACTATAGTGCATCATATATGCTTAGTCTTGCTAGGATTTTGCACAAATGAGTAACAACACCATGCTCTAGCGTGTTCGTGAGCTCAGGAGCATCCTTTTCTTAGACTGCAGGACAAGGAACTTCGAGTACTGGTTCTTCTTGCATTTGAGATTCCCCTTTGTCCTGGGTTGTATTTTTCCCAATTTGGATATTGTTTCTGGAGCATTCTCTTCATCCAGCATGACATTAGTCATGTTGCAAAATACCACCATAGGTTCTAATGTTTCTTGGGTTAGCAACTTGAGCAATCTAGAGAAGTAAGTGGTGCAAATGATTGTTCCAGAAGGTTGTATGATCATTTCGCCAAGCCCACGGTAGATGTCACATAATAAACGAGGAATAATAGCTAGTCTCTTACTTGTGCAAGTTGAAGAGCTAGCATTAAGCATAAGGGTTTGATGCAGTGATCATGGGCTAATGAAGGACAGATAATGACGAAAAGTCACAACATCAAGAACAAGTCCAATTTCTCCTCCGAGCTAATATGTCTTAGGAAAGCTTCATCATCTCAGATATTCCACTTGGCCCAATCTTTAGGTGTTGGCATCTTACATACTTGGGGATTTGAATTGGAGCTCCTTCTTAACAACTGTGCCCAACCAATCCATGAAATCTTAGTGCCAGACCATCTCAACGTGATCATTATATTTAAGATGTGGTAGCCTAAGCTACCTTTTCTACAATCTTCATTCGGTGGGAGGTACAAGTCTAAAGGCTCCCCGATAATAGGCAACTCACAAATAACATTTAGATCATAAAATGTGATACTCATCTCATCATAAGGAAAATGAAAGAAATTAGTTGCTGGAGACCAGAATTGAAGGAAGCCGTGGATGGCATCCATATACCTATGGAATGAAATGGACTGTAAGTACAAAGGATGGTATTGTAAATGTCATCCTGGCAAAGAATACCTTTTTGTGTTACTACTATATGCTCTGCCCAAGGCCTAAAGAAGTTATTCTTTGGCAAACTACCCTTGAATCGGCCTCTTTCACCATCACAAACAAATTGATTATCTGAAGAATTATTTTCCTCTAGCGAGGGGTCTCCACTGTATGTTCATGGGCATCCAATATCTCTTTAATGGGAGAAAAAAAATAGTTGTCAAAGCAGTCCTTCTCATCATAATGAGCAAAGGCATTGGCAAATAAATAAGGACTCTCAAAGCACGGTTGAGAATGGAGACTGAAAGGACAATCTTGACTTTTTATGTCCTTCATAGAGAGGCGATACATTGGAGAATGACCTAGTTTGTCACTATCAAAACTAGGAAGTTTTTGCCTCAAAATCTCTACATTCAACCAAATAAAGAAGCCCTTATCTATTTCTTTAAGTTGATAATAGCATATGTCATTTTGAAGCCGAGGATCACCACCTTTCTTTTTACTTCTTTCACTTTCACTGTAATGGGTGCTATGGTGCAACAGTAAATTCCCCTTCTTCCAAGCCATGTTTTGACACTCGTACACCTTGTTCAAGGGCGGCATCAAATGGAGGAGCCACCTCAGTAATGGTAGGATTCGAAATGGAACTACTAATCACGAAGTGCGCCAATGTTGCAACATTTTTCAAATGATCATATACATTATGCCCTCTCATGGAGACTAAATCAATATCACAAGCAACATGACTTGACCCATCTACTCTGATAGGAGATTCATCAAAGTCTATGCGGTTAAGTGAATCAACAAGTTGGGGGATGCTTCTTAGTGTTGGACTCCATATCTATTTTAAAAGAAGAAAAATAAAAAAAGAAAAGTGTCTATAAATTTCTTATTCACGTTATAAAGGAACATATGATGGAATGCAGAAAAAATCAATTAAGAGGAAGAAAAATGGGTTAGAAAATCCCTCTAATAATAAATAAAAAAAACATAAAATAAGAAAGTAAAGAGAAATGCACAAAAATGAAAAAAATCCCATTTTTTAGTTGTAAAAAAAATAAAAAGAAAAAAATTCAAAAAATTCGAATGTTGGGCCAACCAGCTGGCCCATTGGACGTGGTCATTAATGAGAATAAAAAATGTCATATTTTATTTCCTTAATACTTAATATTTTATACTTATTTGACTCTTATATGCACTCATTATTCTTATATTTTGATTTAGGAGACAATTGGAGTGGTTAAGTGCAAAAAGAAGTCAATTAAAGTATACAATTTTAATATTATTTTGTATTTTGGGCATAACTCTCTCATTCGACCTCCAATGAGATGATTAAAGATGTTCTAGAAATATAAGAAAAAGTTCTACAACTTTCATGTTTGGAGTTTTTCAAGATAAGGACAATGTCAAGGAAAAAAATAGGAAGAATGCTAAAGTCAGGATGAAGTGCAAAGGAAAAGCAATAAGGAGCAGAGCACTGGAAGCAGCAGACTGGTGCCGCAGGTGCCCATCGCTGAACCACTTTCCACATTGGGCAGCAAGGTGGCGGCGCCGGTGGTGCCAGACTCCATTCCCCACTTTTTGGATTCTGCAAATTTTACAAATTTTGCATATTTTTTACTCTCTATAAATAGTAGTTTCCTAGGGCTTTTTGAGAGTTCTTTTACTAGGGTTTGAGGAGAAATTTTTGGTAGCTTTCAATAGAGAATCTTCTTCTTCTATCTTCTATTTTATTTTCTTTGTGATTTCATAGCCCTGCATGGCTAAATTTTTTTTCTTGGTTTAAAGTGATAGAAGCCTCAAAATTAATATACTATGAGATCTAATTTGATTTAATTATTCAATTTATACTTTGAGTATTAAATATTTTTCTTTGTTCATGATTATGATTGTTATGTTTAATTGCTAGGAGGCCTACTAGTTTATTATTCATTGTAATCTATTGCTAGATTAGATATCAAATCCATAATTGTTTGATCCCTCTAATTTGTGAAGCAACTAGGACTTAATAATTTGCTGCTATTGCAGTTATTAAATCTTAGGAAGAATATTTGACTAAATTAAATACAACCATTGGTGCTTGTGTTGTTTAGTTTCACCAATCTTTACAAATCTTAAGTCTACTATTCGATTAAACCTTTAGCACTGGTCTGGGTTGTTTAGTGGTTAGGATTAATTAGAATACTAGTTTCTAATTAATTATGTTGAAGGAGAGATAGGAAAAATAATTTTAATGGTAAATATTTAAAGTATAAATTGATTTAAAATTGTGTCAATGATCAGTTATGAGATTCTGATGACGAATATTGACTTGAACCAAGGTTTTCTTCTTTGATAGATTTCTTTTATAATACTTTCTTCATTACATTCATTACCCCCCTTTGCTTGTTCACATTACATAAAACTAAGCTAGACACTCATCGTAGGATCAACCCTTGTTCACACTACTATAGGTAATTTAATTGGAGTAAGAATTTAAATTTGGTTGCCTACGACAGCATACCAACCACATCTAGTTGGCAGCACCTGGGCCTCATTCTCACCTAAACCATGTAAGCCCCAAGTCAAGCTGCTCGCCTAGGCTAGCAAGCCCACACATCGCGACTGGGCTGTGCTAGAACCAAGCCCTCCACGCAAGCTTCCTCTTCCACTAGCCCAGGCACCTAGGCTCATTCCAATCAAGCTCGCCAAACCTTCCCTTCACCATCGAGCTTTCATGTTGGGCTTCTCTTTGGGCGCATTAGAGGGAATTTCCACTTGGTTTCATCTGGTCGTTATCACGCTCCAATAAATGATGTTGAAAGGCCTCTTCTTCCTTAGCAAGTTGTGTCCAAGTTTTGAGTTGATGGGTTAATCCCATAAATGGTCATTTCATTATTATATAGCTGCTCATTAGAATTGGAAGGAGCAACACACAAACTTTAATCAAAGTTTCACATTACTTCTTCTCAATTGAAGGTGGGTTAAGGGTTGATGGCCTCTACATGTGGGTAGTTCCAATTAGTTGTTGACTCATGGTTCAAACTAGAAATCAATCATTCAGTTTTAAATCAAGCTAATAATGGGGGGGTGGGGGCGCGACGACAGAGAAAGAGAGAGAGAGAGAGAGAGAGAGAGAGAGAGAGAGAGAGAGAACAATGCTACCAGACAACATTATCTGTTACAATTTGGTTTTCTAATTCAGCATTCAAAAGAAAATGTGCAATGGAAGTTGCAAAGCTCAACCTGTTATGGAAGAAGCCAAGATAAAATCCCGACAAGAGCTATGGTAGTTGGAGCAAAAGAGCACAACTCTTCTCTTCTCCTTCCGATAAAGACAACAATGAAGAAAGAAGGTGAAGATTTGAGTTCTAAAGGAACCTGTCAAAAACTGTGATGAACCGTTGGCTTTACAAGCACTTAAGAGAAAATTATTTGTTTGCAAAAAGTGGAGAGGAAGAGGGGTTTATAAAAGCAAAGAATGCTGCAAACAACAACTTTGTTTCAAATAAAAATCCAAAAAATGGAAAATATTTCAGTAAGCTTTCTGATGAGTCTTCCAAATGAAGAAATAAACAACAACATTTCTATGAAGTTGATTAGAGAATCATAAGACAGTCAGTCATTTCAAGCTAATAATCCAGATTATCCGTTTGATCACCACTAGAATATGGTGAATCAAAAGTTGCTAAATTTCTTCTACCAAACATTTTCCAAGTTCAGAGGGTGCTAGCCACTGTGCCTGCATGGGCATGTAGTTACCCACACTGCCAGCAACTGAGGGGCATTTGTTGGGTTTGGATAAAATCTATGGCAGAAAAAGTTAAATTAGCAGTTCAGATTGCAATAAAGAAACGCCAAATAATGTCCTTGTGAAAAGATGAACGCATATTTAGCTTCTATCCATGTCAATTTGGTTTGGTTTTAGAACCATGACATCAATAAAGGGATTGCAGGTATATATGGCACATATATGCACACACGAAGTGGTAGTCCTCTCTTAGCCTCTCGTTGTGGGAGTTGTAGGGAAGCCCATGATCATTCTGGCCATGGGAGACAGTTATTTATCACTGATCAGCCTTCCTTGCTCAGTTGGGCTTTTGACAAAATAAAAAAAGAGGTACTTTCATCAATAGAAGAGGAGCCACGTTGCTGAAATCGTATTCATCAAGCAAGGTTAGTGCACATGAGCATATTAGGAGATCCGATCGCATAGTTGAGATAACAAGATCATATTTCCAATTTCATGCTCAACGTAGGCAGGGTTGCTCCATTCATGAAAACAACGGCACGGCTGGAAAGTTATTTTGAAACAGTACAATTGAAGTGTAGTATTTGGCACTGTAAAGTTGTATGCTGGAGACAAGTTTTTGCTTTTGCGCAATTGAAACATTACTTATTGGAGGGTGTTTTTACCCACACAGTGGAAAGGGCTCTTTGCCAAGTGCTTACCCACCCGATCAGATTGATTCTCCAAACTGCGCAGCCAAAAGTATTTGGAAACCCAATTGCATAGATGTATCCCGTCTACGCGGATGCATAAATGGCCTAATGGAATATTAAATCAATTGCGCAATGAAAACAGAGAAGGGCTCGAAAACAGAGAAGGGCTCGGTTGTGCTCCAAGCCAATGTGGGCACATTACAAAAATCCTATGGTGGAAGAAGCATCCCAACCCCAAAATCAGAATTTACAATTTGAAATTGCTTCCCATTCGCACAGGTGGAATTGCAAAGCTAACGAAAGTGCACAGTTGAATATTTTTATCCCATGGGTACATCCAGAAGCTTCCAAGTTACCCCATGTGCAGAACATCCAACAGAACGTTCTCAATCAACGCGAACGAACCGGATACGCTGAAATCGTGCGTCCTATTCACCAAAGGAGTCCTGCACAGCTTGCACTGTCGAGGACTCTCTTGCGAAGCTGAGATAGCGGAACACATCCCTGCTCAGCGTCTGCGCAATTGGGATGGTAGCAGACCATACGCAGTTGGGACGACTTCAGGCTCTGACCAATTGAGAAGCATTTAAGCTTCGATTGTTTACGCAGATTAAATGAGCTCAGACTTAAGAACACGCAAGCTTGCCCGCGTAGGTGGAGTTGCTGAAACCGCGCAGGCAGACTTTTTAGGCTAATAAATAGTGTAGTTGGGTTGGGTAATTCTTATCTTGTGGATTTTGGCTTTACCCGCACAGCCAAAAGATCGAAAAGAGTTGCTTTATCCGCGCAGGTGGAGTTGTTGAAATCGCTCTCGCCGGCATAGTTTTTTTGAAGCCACTGCTGAAGGTGCGACTGTAACCGCACTGATGGAATGTAACCTGTGCAGCTAGCACAAGTGGAGACGTGAGGAAATTACATCCGTGCAATTAAATCAACACCATCCAAGCCATTTTGAATATTCCTACAATCCTTTAAATTGAAATCAATGCCATTAAATGGTGCCCACGTATGAGGGTTGATTAGAATTTTCACTGTCCAAACTTTTTACACATTTTGGATGGATGCATGCCATGTTATTTCAAATTACATGTCTTGGAACCACGCAAAGCTATGAAGATCGTTGGCCAACATCAATGAATATTTGAAGACATGAACGTGAGGCTCCAGATATTCAAAAATGAAGCGCCATGACATAGCTTGATGAATCCACGTGGGCATAGTGGATGACCTAATCAAATTACCTATGCATTGCTCAAATTAATTGCATGGTACCTACCCAGATGTTCATGCAATTAAAGAGATATCTTCTTGAATGAAAAAGAATGAGTGTGAGCTTATAGATACAAAATCATGATTTACAGTACATATTCATGCTTTACAACTTACGCCATATTCATGCTTTACAACTTACACAAATTTTATATAAATAATTATATTATGATTTTTAATGAAACATATAATGAAAAATGATAACCTAACAATGTGGCAAAAGTGTAAAAATTTTCAACTGCAGGTACACTGCTATAGTACTTTTACCGCAGTAAAATGCTACAATATTACTACAGTGACAGACGAAGTGAAATTGCTATAGTGGCAGAAGAAGTGGAATTGTCTACAGTGATAGACGAAGTGAAATTGCTGCAATGAAAGGCAAAGTGGATTATCTAAGATGAAGTGGAAGACAAAGTTTGTCTAAAATAAAGTAAAGTTTCAGACAAATTAGTAGATAAAGTAACAAACAAAGTGTAAGACCAAGCTCAAATTAGTAGATGAAGTAACTAATGAATTGCTATAATAATTTGCTACAGTAACCTACAGACAATCAGCAGATGAAGTAACAGACAAAGTGCTATAGTTATCTACTAAAGTAACATGCTATAGTACCAGCAGACAAAGATATTCATCTATTACTTACTTTAGATAAAGCGGTGCTATAGTCATCTATGACAATAATGATGTTATAGTAATTCTACTATATTACCAACAGACAAAGATATTCATCTATTACTTACTTTAGATAAAGAGTTGCTACAGTGATCTACGATAGTAACAATGCTACAGCAACTCTGGTATATTACCAACAGATAAAGATATTCATCTACTATTTACTTCAAACAAAGCAATGTTACAGTGATCTGCTACAGTAATATTGCTACAGTAACATGCTATAGTGAAATTTTACTTTTTCAAATATAAAAAATTCAACACTTTGTAGCAGCTGGATTATACAACAATATTCTTCCAAGTGGTCCACAACCTTTCTGGATTGTAAAAATAGATAATTTGTTGAAGGAGAACAAAATGCTTAAAGGTTCTAAGTACTAAACAAGAATGAAATATTAAGAACTCATTCAATTTTCCAAGTACAAGACTGTAGATATTTGCATTAACCATCTACCATATTTCAGAAAGTTTGAGTTATAGAGATTTCAAAATATGCTTAAAGATGTTAATCTGAATAATCTATTTGAAACCTCACACTATCCAAAGAGACAATGAAAAGGCAGCGGATGAAAGAAGAAGATATGAGAGCAAAACACATTTGTCGGAAAATAAAGAAGCCCAACTTCATCAGAAATCATCTATGGATAAAGTAGGAGATGAAGAGAGTCTATCCAGCTAGAAAGAAACTTTGTCAAATATTAACTTCATACAAATGCAATAAAGTACTGGTCAAAGTAGAACTGCTGAATTTGTCAAAATTTATTATCTTCTTTCCAAAACTGTGAATCAAGTTAGAGCTATAGCATCTCCTCATTCGTCAGTTACTTGAACCAGCTATTCACTTTCTTCTATGTCGAGGTCGGCACTACAGAACAGCTCAAAGCATATGAGAATTAATTAAAAGATGACTTTTTCAAATGGTAAATTATCAGAATGATCTTCTACATTTATTTCTTGCCCATATACTTTTGTCTCTGTATTCAATGAAGATCATCTTTCTCTAATAGTCAAGTTTTCCATAGAGCTATTTAAAGAAAAGAGGTGAGACGATTCAAGGTGGTGAAGGAATATCTTTAAGATGCACTTAATCTTATGCAAATTCTTCCACCCATAGTAAGGAGCTTAAACCGTCATCTACCTTTCATGAGCTTCAATTTGCATATCTCTATGACCATTGAGTTTATATTTTGGGAAGATATTTCTATGTTGATAAAGTTGTAAAAGAGATCATATCTTCTTCTGTGCTTGAGAGTAATACTATGTAAAAGTGTATAAGTTTTTTGGTAAACTTGAAACCAGAAAGTTGTTGGTGATCTCTAAAAAACTAGCAAGTTTGCTGATGATCTTCGAAACTAGTAAGTTTTCTGGTGAGCTCATGAAAACCAAAAGAGTGTTAGAAGCACTATATTTATGCCCTTTAGAGTTAGAATTCAGAAGAGTGTTGGGAACACCAGTTAGAATTCAGAAGAGTGTTAGGAACACTGTTTATGCTCCCTAGAGTTGGAATCTAGAAGAGTGCTGAGAGCACTATTGTATTTCAATTATATGAGATATAGTGGAACCCAAGGCACAATGAGTGTGTTTTCTTGGAAGAGTGGATGTAGGGATGGGGTTCCGGAATCATTATAAAAATTATATTATTTGTAAGCGTTTTTGTTTACTTGCTTTATCTTTCATGTACTTTACAATTTTATCATCCACTTTATATCACAACCACATATAAGCACAAAAAGAGGAAAATGATCTAACATGGGTTAAGTAATGAATTTTTATATACCCAATTCACCCCTCCCCTCTTGGGTATAGCCATCCTACTGGAACTAACAGAATACCCTTAAAGATGAAGGCAAAGTATTTTCTAAAATGTCCCTAAAGGTGAAGGTGGAATAGCCTTAAGGTGAGGGTGGAGTCATTCTCAGAATGCCCTTGGAGGTGAAGGTAAAGTCATTCCCAAAATGCCCCTAGAGGTGAATATGGAATACCCCTATAGCTGTGTTGATACAAATGCATGGTTTCGATGACAAATAAAACTTAATTAAAGATTATGTACTAATGGTTGTTGCCAAGTTTTTTGCATACAAAATCAAGTTGTAGGACTTAAGAAAAATAAGCACAAAAATCATTTTTCATGGCGTCAAAGTTTGGGCAAGTAAAGAAGCAAAAGACGAAGTGT
>JAYJMB010057845.1:0-27170 GCA_036873735.1 Pouteria campechiana | reverse complement strand
GACATAATATAGGGAGATTTAGGCTTTGACTATCATACCTGCACTTACCTTGCCTTGTTGACCTTTGGCTTCTTTGAACATATTTATCTTCATCTAGTATAGAGAAGCCATTTATCCTTTGATGTGGCCTGATGCACTTTCTTCTCTCCATCTTTTCTCTTTAGATCATAGTTGATTGATAATAGTGAATCTTCTCAGTTCCTCATTCTTCTAGAAAGAGAGAGAGAGAGAGAGAGAGAGAGATCTTCTTAGAATCTTCTTCATATGAATTCCATTTAATTGAAGAAGATGAGACATCCACTTGTTTTAAGAAATCCTTTTCCTTCAAACTAATTTTTTTATTTTTCTTTTCCTTTTCCTTCCTTCTTTCTTATTTCTTTTATTCTTTTCACTATCCCCTTTATCTGCCTTTTTCTTTATATGCTCGTCTTCAACTTTGGGGGCACATTCTATATTCACACTCATTTTCTCTAGTAATTTGAATTGTTCTTCATTCTCATTTTCTTCTTGAGGTTTCTCCTCCTCAACAGGTGAGGATTTGTTTAACTCCTATTTTGATGATGAACAAACCTTGATAATGAACAAATCTTGTTGACTTGATGTTACTTGGTATTTGATGTGTTTGGTATGTGAGTTGAAAAGATATTATTATTGAACTAACACTTGCAGGGTTTGTTGTAAAATGTTCCAAACACAAGGATTGATAAATCCTTATTGTAGGTGATAGGTTCAAGGAAAGACATTTAATTGAATTCCAAAGACGGAATTCAAAGATGGATTCAATATTCATTTGATTGATGATGTGGAATGGATTAATGTAAATGATTGGAATGGATTAATGTAAAAGTTGTTACTTTGATGTAAATAGGGTGCAAGATGGAATGCTCAATATATTGAGAAATCAGTTAACATTTTCTGATAGATTGGGAAATTTGTGGACATTTGTTGTACAAATGTCAATGGTTTTATATCCAAATGTGGACAGATTTGAATCCAATGATATTTGAACTTCAACTAATTAGGAGTTATAGACTAATCTGATGAAGTTGAACCTTGATGGATTTTCTTGTGAAGAAAAACACTAATGGTTTTGAAAATAACGTCAATAGTTTTTCAACTGTTACTATCAATTATGCAGATCTGGTCTTTAAGCCTATTTGACATTTTCTTAAACCTCTTTGAGAGATTATCTCCTACCAGTTGTTAGTCTATTTAATGAGAGAGTGGTTGAAAAAAAATAAGAGCTAGATATTGAGATCTTGGTGTGTGAATAAGTTGTTGAGCCTAATCCTCCTATTTAGCTTAATTTTGATGATGAGCAAATATATGAGTGAATATTTAAAGGTATTAACTGATTGCTTTCCAAGTGATGCAATGTTAATTTATTAAGAAGAGTAACTATTAAGTTTAAAGCATATCACATTAAGACCTCACAAGAAGAAATTCAGAATGTTCAAGTAAAAATCTCTCAAAAGTATTCAGAAGTTTTTCAGAGATAAGACTTAAAGCTCAAAATCTTTCATAAGTAATCAGATGTACTTCAGAACCCCTTCAAAGATAATTTAAAAATTTTTTAGAGACAAAGGGAGAGTACTAGAAGTCTTCAGAAGTTACTCAGAATGTCATTAGAAGTTATTTTAGGATTAAAACCTTCTTAAGATGTATTTCAAAAGTACTCAAAAGTATTTTAGAAATGAATTAGAAGTCCTTGGGAGATAAGAACGTGAAGTTCAAAAGTACTCAGAAATTACTACAAGCACCTCAATGACAAGTCAAAATCTCTTCGGAGATAAAGTGTGATCCTCAGAATTAACTCAAGGCAGTCACATTTCATAGGTATTTTAGAAGCTCTCTAGTAGCACCTCAAAAGTAATACGCCCTAAAAAGAATGATGTTTTTGTGCTCAAAATTTCCTCAGAAGTAACACAAAATTAATGTAGAAGAAGTTTCTACAATCAGAAGATCATCAGAAGAACTTCAAATAAACTTCCAAGGCTTAGAGAAGAATTAGAAGAAATATCAACTTCCAAAAGTTTATTAGAAGTTAATTAATCACGATACATAATAAGCTCAAAATAAGTTTTTGAACTCAGAAACTTATCAGAAGTGTATTAGATATAGATTTCAAAATTCATAAATAATAACGAAGGTCATCAAAAGAAAGTTCAAAATAACACTCTAATCAGAAGCCAAGCTAAGATTCAAGAAGCTTATCAGAGGCAAAATTTAAGCTTCAGAAACCAACCTCAAAATTTATTAAGAAATAATGTAGAAGCAATATAGAAATCCTTTTTGTAATCAAACGTTCGTCAAAAAGAACTTCAAAAATAATTTAAAGGAAGCTTATGCATTTAGAAATAATTCATAAGCAATATAGAATCATGTTCCTTGCAATTAGAAGTTCATCAGAATTCAAACTTTAGAAACGCTTCCAATTACAACAGAAGATCAATAGCAGTGATATTGAATGAACATAAAAGAAGTTTCTATGCTAAAAAAATGTTCAGAAGTATTACAAAAGCACTTTAGAAAGCATCTTCAAAAAGCCAAGACTTACGAAGTTTATTAGAAACATAAATTAAATCGTTCAGAAACTCTTTAGAAGTTTCTCAAAAGCAAACATGTGACTGTTAAAACTATCAGGAACCAAAACCAGCCTTCAGAAGTTCTACACTTAATGCATAATGATAACTAATAGATAGCTGAACTTTAGAAACTCAAATGACTAATCTCAAAAATTCTAAAGCTGGACAGAAGAAGAAAATTGCGACGAAGCTTTGAATACTCTTCATCCAACAGTCGAAAAGCTACTAAAAATAATTATAACAGCTAAGCTTTTTTTCACAACATATAAACAGAAGATTCAAATGTCTAGATGAAGTTAGTTGAAGCATTCACAAAAGCATTTAAAAAGCTCCCAGTTTTTTGCCATGAGATATACTCCATTGCGCTACATTCTAATAAGCATTCAAAGCAAATGATTCAACAACATTTGGAGTCTAATCTTCATTGTTCTTTCATTGTGTTTTTATCACCACACTTAGTACACTCTGCCTATCAAGAGGCATTCATTTTTGTGCACTTTTATTTACTGCTTTCTCACATAAGTTGTTAGTAAGCTTCGAAAACCATCTTGTATAAGTTGTTGGTGAGCTTTGAAAATCTGGTGAGCTTTGAAAATCAACATGTATAAGTTGTTTGTGAGCTTTAAAAATAGACTTGTATAAGTTTGTTGGTGAGCTTGAAAACCAACAAGTGTTAGTGAAACCTAAGCTTAGCAAAAGAAGCTAACTTAGAGAAGTGGAGTAGGTACCAGGTTAAGGGCTGAACCACAATAAAAATTATTGTCTCAGTGTGTTGTATGATCTTTCCTATTTTATTTTAGCACTACCTTTTGAACTTAGCCAAATCACCACCCCCCCCTCTTTGCCCTTGAGCCACCATTAGATAGGGATAAACACAAGTGTGAATCAAGTACTCATGATCTGCCACAATTGAAAATATCTGTTTTGCAGGTGAATGAAATTGGATTAAAGACTGTGAGGCTTGCTGAAGTATCGAAGTCACCCATGTGTTAAACTAGTTGTAAGCTTCATCTTATTATTTTCCTCTTTGTATTGATTATTCCTTAGTTTGGGTTATAAACCAATAGATAGCTTTAATCATTATAGGGTGTGTAAGTGATTCAACTATATAGCCACCTGAAAGTGTAAATCCAAAGAATTGAGAAATTGTACCACTTGTAACTTTGGGATTAAGTTGACTAGTGAAACCCAAGTCTTTGATTTTGACTTGAAGAGTGGAGTAGGTAGAGAGTACTGAACCACTATAAGTTTTGTATTCTTAATTCTTTTTATGGTTGATATTATAGTGCAATTAATTCACTTCCATTTACTTTATATTTAAGCCATAGCATGGGACCAACGAGTGATATCAAAGTTATCTTTGTATTGCTCAAATTAATCTTTTATGGCTTCAACAAGCACCAATGAAAGTAGAAATGGAAACAATAGTAGAAATGAAAATGGTAATGGAAGTAGTGGATTTGCATTCTAATCCACTAGTTTTTTATAAGGATTATCTGCAAATAGACCTTCATATCTAATTGTAGTTAATTATCCTCTTTGAAAATTATGAATGCAAAGCTTCTTGATGGGCCATAACATGTTTGCATGGTGTATAATTGAAGATTGTTTTACAACTACAAAAGGAAAATAAACACTTGGACAACAGAACAGAAACAGAAATGTTCTATAAATGAACAAGCTAAAAACCTATTGTATTGTGCCATTTCACAAGCTAAGTTTAAAATGGTGTCAACCTATAAAACTACAAAAGATAGATGGGAAAGACTTTAAGTTACCCATGAAGGCACATCTCAAGTGAAAGAGACAAAGATGAATCTTTTAATGCACAACTATGAATTGTCTATTATGTTTCCTAATGAATCTATCACTAAGATGAATCATAGGTTTACCAAGATCTTCAATGCACTGAAAAGTCTTGGAAAGGAGATTACAAAGAAGGAATAAGTTCAAAAAATACCCTAATCTTTACCTAAATTTCAGACAACAAAAGTGACGGCGGTTGAGGAAGCAAAAGACATCTCGAAATTGAAGGTTAATGATCTGATGGGAACATTACTTTCACATAAGCATGTCATCAAGAAGAATAAAATTGAGTTAAAAGGTAAGAGATCTGTTAGTCTAAAAGCTAGTTTTGATCAATCTGATTTTGACGCAAGTTAAGAAGATAAGGAGGTTGCTATGCTCACTTATCAATTCAAAAGACTCCTTCAAACAAACAATAAGATGAAGAACAAATTTGTAGCAGCTCAAAGAGTGCAGAACAAAAAGGGTGACAAAAATTCAAAATAGAGACATCATTCAAAAAAGAAGAAGAGGAACCCACATGTCACGACCATGGTGGAAGTGGACATCCGAAGAAAGTCTATTCATTTGCCAAAAAGGATAGAAAGAAGAATAAAAAATCTCAAAGTTTTGGGGCTTGGTGTGATAGTGACTCATCCATCTTTATAGACTCTGAATTTGATAATGAGCAGTGTCATTTTGATTTAATGGAACATGATGATGAGAACATACAACACTTCTAGATGAATCAAAATTGGTAATTGAAAAATATGCAAAGTTAAAAAAGTAGTTTCAAATTCAGAAAGAAGTGATACTAAGAATACAACTAGAATTCAAAGTTCTTTTTGATGAGTTGTCGAAATTGAAATCTAAAAATGACCTTCTGAAAATTCAAACAAAGGAGTTGCTAGATGAAAATCAAAAACTAGATCAATGTTGTGCTTCTTTGAGAAATAGAAACAATCAATTGAAGATCCAATGCTCAACTTGTTAGAATCATGTTGCTAATTTCAGAAGAAAAACTTTTAGTTTTCATAAAGGGCACTGTTATTTTTGCAATAAATTTGGACATTTTGCTTATAATTATACTATAAAAAGATTACAAAATAATGGAATAAAATTGATTTGGGTGCTTAAACAAACTATTATCATACCTGACAAACATGGAGCCAAGATGTGGTTACTAAAAACTTGAATTTTTCTTTTTTAGGTGTGCTTGACTTCAAGAATAAAATCTAGCTAGTACCTTAACAATGGATATTCACCTCACATGATAGGAAGCAAGCATTTGTTCAAAATTTTATCAATTTAATGATAAAGGTAGAGTAACTTTTGGAGATAGTAATCAAGAAATAATCAGAGGAATTGATATAGTAAGTATATCAGGTATGGATATAATCTATGTATATTATGTAGAAGGTCTTAAACACAACCTTTTAAGCATAAGTCAATTGTGTGACAAAAGTTTTGAAGTTATTTTTAAGTCTAATAAATGTATTATTCGCAAAAATGTAGGTAATAGTATATGTTGTGAAAAGCATAATGGAAATGTATATACTTTGGACCTAAGTGTAGATCATATCAAATGTCTATCTCTAGTAGACAATGAGGCTTTATTATGGCACAAATGATTTGGACATGCCGACATGTATATAATTAAGAAGCTTATGGAATTAGATCTTGTAAAACGTCTACCAAAAATAAAAATTAATGTAAATCATATCTGGTAATGCATGTCAATTTGTCAAACAAATGAAAGCTTTTTTCAAATAAAAAAATATTGTTTCTACCATAAAGCCTCTTATGTTATTGCATATGGATCATTTTGGACCTACATGAACCAGAAGTTTGAGTGGAAATAGTACAGGTATGTAATGTTGATGATTTCTCAAGATATACTAGGATACATTTTCTAGGTGGAAAAGATAAATTTTTTGAGTTTTTCAAGAAATTTTATCACAAAGTTCGGAATGAAAGTGGAACACAAATTCATTTAATACAAAATGATCATGGAAGAGAATTTGACAACATTCAATTCAATCACTTTTATGATGAACTTAGAATAACTCATAATTTTTAGTACCTAGGACTCCATAACAAAATGGAATGATTGAGAGGAAGAATACAGTTTTAATTGAAATGGCTAGACCAATATTAATTGATGCCAATCTTCCTCATAGATTTTGAGCTAAGGTTATAAACAATGCATGTTATATAATCAATTGAGCTTACATTCATCCAATTCTAAATAAAACTTCTTATGAACTGTGAAAAGGAAGAAGGCCAAACATTGCATAGTTTCATTCCTTTGGTTGTAAATGCTTTATTTTGAATAATGGAAAAGATGACCTTGGTAAATTTAATAAGAAAAGTGATGAAGGTATATTCCTAGGGTATTCTTCTTCCAGCAAAGCACACCAATTTTACAATAAGTGAACATATATGATAGAAGAGTCAGTCCCCATAAAATTTGATGAGACTAACTTTAGGTCGAGAAAAGTTGATGTTGCAAATGAAGATTATGAGAGATTTGATTTCCTTGAAGTATTAAATGAAGTTCAGTAAGGATCTAAAGATTTACGATAAGCTGAATCATCACATCTTCCTCACAAAAAACATAGAAACTCATGAAGAATGGGTAAGTGAAGGTGAGTTGATTAAATCATCTCAGTCAGTTCATAATCACAGGTATCATCCATTAGAGGATGTCATAGGAGATGTGTATGACAAAGTGAGAACTTGTAGCTTATTTCATAATATGTATGGCAATTTTGCTTTCTTATCTTACATTGAACCCAAATTAGTGAAAGAAGCTATTTTATATGAAAACTGGGTCATAGCAATACAAGAAGAGCTATATCAGTTTAAGCATAACAATGTATATATGCCAGAACCAAATGATTAGTCTGTCATTGGCACAAAATGGATCTTTCAAAATAAACTTGATGATTTTGGGATCATTGAAAGAAATAAAGCACACCTGATAGCACGGGAATATTCCTAAGAAGAGGAAATAGATTATGATCAGACTTTTGCACCTATTACGAGACTTGAGGCCATAAGAATGTTACTTGCCTTTGCATCTTTCAAACAATTTTGATTATTTCAAATGGATATAAAGAATGCATTCTTAAATGGATATCTAAATGAAGAAGTTTATTTCAAATAACCTCTAAGTTTTGAATACCATGAACATCTAGATTATGTATTTAAACTCACAAAAGCATTATATGGCCTAAAACAAGCTCCAAGAGTTTAGTATGAGAGACCGAGTGGGTTTTTACTGAGTAAAAAGTTTTAAAGAAGTAAATTTGACACAACTTTATTCATTAAAAATATTCATTCAAATATTCTTGTTGTACAAATCTATATGGATGATATCATTTTTGGTTCTATAAATGAGAAGTACTATTAGGAGTTTGAAAATCTAATGAAAAGTGAATTTGATATGAGTATGATGAGTGAACTAACATTCTTCCTTGGATTACTGGTAAAACATACTTAAGAAGGTATTTTCATTTCACAATCTAAATATTTCAAAGAAATGTTGAAAAAGTTCAAAATGTAAAACTTAAAATGCATGCCAACCCCTATGAGCGTAAGTATAAAAAAATGTATAAAGATGAAAGTGGTAAAAGTGTAGATCAAAGGTGTAACGCCTGAGGTGTTAAAATAAGGAAATCATGTTGTGTTGTGTTGCTAAGGCCATGATAAATGTGAAACAATTTGAAATTTTGAAGTCATTGTTTAAGTACAAATGTGAAACACTTAATTTTTGGAAAATTATGTGTTTAAACACATTGTAATTATCTCTAACATAAATATAATGATGTAATTGAGGTGAAGAAAATTGACATTGAAATGAAATGTTGCATGTGTAGATGAAGGGCATGTCAGTAAATATAATTATGTTAATTAAAAATATAATTGTACAAAGTGTATACAAATGATTTTATGAGTTGATTGTTAGTTATTTGGGATAGATTATTGAGAATTTTAATGACATATTATGTGGATAAATCATGAGAAAGTGTATGAACAGTAAAGAAATAAAATTGAAAGAAAACAAGGTTTAAAGTGGAGAGAAATGAAGAGAATGCTAAATTTGAAAAGGAGGTCATTTGTGATCAATTTTTGATATAGATAATGGGATAATTTGGAAATATGGTCAACATAAGAGTTGTATATTTTGCTAATATCTTTCTAACTCATCTATAATTATCTAATTTGGATATCAAATGCGAAAATTATGATAAATGCGCCAAAAATGCTTTATATGGTTGAAAAATACCAAAAATTGTCACTTTATTTAAATGTTTGCATATATGGGGGATGATTTAGAAAATGTAGTTAACATGAAAGTTATATCCCTTGAAGTTAGCTTTTCAATATCTTAAAAATTAAGTTTTTGGACATTATTTATGAAATTTATACTCAAATTACTAACATTGTATTAGCATAGAAATTTCATGCTATGACATAAGTTTAGCAAGGCAAATTTTGGGTGTTTAGCAAGTTTGTGCCATGACACTGGTATTCCATGTCTTGACACAACAATTCCATACCATACATAGAAATTCCATGCCATAGCACAGTAATTCCATGCCACAGCATGGATTCAGAAAGGCCATTTTTGGGGCATCTAGCGACTTTGTGTTGTGGCATAGAAATTCCATGTCGCAGCACAGCTTCTATAGTGCACCAGAGCAGCAAAAACTGCAACTTTTTAAGCTTGGCTCCATCCCATTTTTTTGTTACATTTTCTTCCTCCCCAAACTCTAGCCCCATTATGCCCAATTTCAGGCCATGTTTGCTAAGAAATTACCTTGCTTAAGTAGAGAATCACTTGATCTTTCATTTAAGCCCAAGTGTTAGCCATTTTCATGGTGAAAAATGGAAAAAGATCCAATTTTCCACGATTGGAGGATGCTATTTCTAGTTTTGAGCTTGGATTCATATGCTAGAGAGGAAGCCATGTATGAGAATGAAGGTAAAACCCTTTTCCCCAACCAATTTTATGGTTTTTGTCTTGCTAAGATTTATATCCATCTATGAATAGTAACTTTTAAGGGAAAATGATGGGTTTTGTTCTTGGAATCATGGTGAAAATGATTTATTAATGCTTAATGATATTTTGGAACTTAATTATGCATGAGAATTAATGATTTTATTAAGCTAAGGTTTTATGCTAACTCTGAACAATGATGTTGGGAGAATTTCATGAATTTTACCTAATTATCCTAGGAAAATTGATTTAATTTAGTGATTATGGAGTTTTGAGGTGATATGAAAATGAAAAAGTTGGTTTGGACAATGGTATAAGTAATGTTTAAAAAGGGGTTTTGATGTAAAAGTGACCAAGCAGTTAATTGAGTAAGCTAATAGCTTAATTAGCCTATTTCCTTGATTAATTACATGTTAATTGTGTTATGTGATGAGTATGTATTACTAGAAATGATACCCTTGAGAAACCATGCTAGAGACTTTTGAAATAAGTAATGCTTATAAGACATTTGATAAAATGTTCCCATAAGCAACCATATGGGATTGATTAGTCTTGCTATAGCCTGTAATTGGCTATGAATGAAATATTAACATGATATATTTAATGTATGGGCTAGATGATTCTGTGGCTAATGTTAGAGTACATTTATGTGCTTGAAAAGTACATGGAAATATCAATGATATGTGAATCGAATATGATAACTAAAAATCGTAATTTGATGCTTAGTTAAGAATGACTTTAAGTTACCTGTTTAAGTAAATTGAGTTGTTGTATGTATAGGATCACCAAAGCATTGAAGAGAATTAAAAGCTATGGATTTGTGGAGTTATGGAACTTGAAGATGATGGGATTAAATTCCACTTAAGGTAAGTAAGGCCTCTTCTTCTGGTTGAATATGATGACTGAATAGGAATATAAAATATCCCATTTTTTTGTATCCCAGCTTGTATATTTTGGGTAGGGGATAGTAGATATCCCATAATTGTTTAAGTTTGATACTATCTGATTTGATAGGGGATAGTGAGTATACCTTAATTTTATTTAGGGATGAATGTTTTATATGTGCTATAGTGAGGAAGTGTTGAATAAAATGAAAAGTGTTAGGCATGACTATATATGTTTTTGATGTTAACACACTATGTTCTTTACTCGAATGTGATGATGGATATGGTATTGGAATATTGAGTATGATTATATATTTTTTGATGGAGCATGCTATGTTATTGATTATGGATTATTATCTCTAATTTGCCTATTTACTGAGTTACCCAAACTTACGCCTTCTTATTTTAAATTTTTAGCTAACATGTCAAGTAAATGATTCCAACTATGGGCTAGAGATTTATGAGAAAGACTAAAAACATTATGGTAGTATGATGGATTGGGGTTGTCACCCTTTTGTGAAATTGTAAAATGGTATTTGTGTAAGTGTCTAACTATATTTCAATTTGTGTGTAATAAAATGTATTAACATCTCATAGTGGATTAGTTAAGTATAAGTAGATTTGTATAATGATTTTCCTGAGGCATATTGCCATCATGATAGGTTACAATCCTAGGCAATTGTGGGAATGAGTGAGTTGCGGGTGTGTTATGTTTATGATAGAATTTGTAGTTATTAAGATTATTATTGTGCATGATTATTATATGTCAAGTATTGATCATGATATTTTAAGGGAAGACTCTACCAAAATTTTGACAGAATATTCCCTTAATTTTGGAATTTGTAAAGGGAATAGTGAAATGTATAAGCCCCAGGGCAGAGCGTAATATAATGGGATCCGAGCACCCCCCACTCTAGAAGTAGAAAAATCATAATGAAATGATAGAGAAAATAAGAGTGTAACGCCTTAGAAGGTGGAGCATGACAAAAGGTTATATAGGAACATGATTAGTTCTTTGTTATATTTGATTGCCAGTAAACCTAACATTTTGTTTAATGTGTGTATGTGTGATCAATTTTAATCAAATCCAAAGGAGTCACATCTTTTTGCTATCAAACACATTCTTAAATATCTTATGAAAACATTTCATTTAGGACTATGGTATCCTAGAGTCTCATCATTTGAATTAGTTAGTTTTTTTTATGCTAACTATGTCGGATACAAAGTAGACAGAAAAGGAACTAGTGGAACTTGTTAATTCCTCGGTCGTATGTGTAGATTCCCATAGGAATGGCTTAACCCAAGAGGGGAGGGGTGAATTGGGTAAATAAAAATTTACTGCTTAATCCCTATTGGATCATTTCCCTCTCTTCGTGCTTATGTGAGGTGTGATGTAAAGTGAATAACAAAATTCATAAGGAATAAAACTTATGAGCAAACACACAAACATAGATAGGATGATTTTTTTAGTGGTTCAAGACCCCGTCCCTACATCCACTCTTCCAAGAGCACACACTCATTGTGCCTTGAGTTTCACTATATCCCATATAATGGAAATACACAGTGATCTCAGCACTCTTCTGGTTTTTATGAGCTCGCCAGGAAACTAACTAGTTTCAAAGATCACCAGCAAACTTGTTGGTTTTCCAAAAATCACTAACAACTCATACAATGTGATTTTCGCGAGCTCACCATAAACTCACTGGTTTCAAAGATCACTAGCAAACTTATTGGTTTTCTAGAGCTCACGAAGAACTCTCTAGTTTCAAGTTTTACCAAAAAACTTATACACTTTTACATAGCGTTTCTCTCAAGCACTAGGGAAGATTTGATCTCTCTTTCAGCTCTTTGTAATACAAAATATCTTCCCATAATATAAAGACAATGGTCATAAGGATTTGAAGTTTTAAACTCAAGGATAGATAATTGAAGGTTTAAGCTCTTGGCCATAGGTGGAAGGATTTGCATAAGGTTAAGCATATCTAAAAAGTATTCCTTCACTGCCTTTGAATTGTCCAACCTTATCTCCTTAAATAGCTTCTTCATATTTTTGATCATTGGAGAAGATGAGTTCCATTGCATGCAGGAATGAGAGCAACATTGAATGAATAAGATTGTTTAAATTTTCTACCATTAAATTCCAGGTCTTTCTATTTTGTCTCAAGCTGTTGCATCGCCATTCAGAGAGGAGGATGAGTTGTGTTAAAAGGTGTTCCTCATTTGACCTATCATAGCTTTGAAAACCTTTTAGCACCGCTTATTACTAGAAATTGTAACTAATATAAGTTTGCATAATGTTGGCACAAGTGCAGGTGTCATTTGAATGCTAGTCACATAAATCAATTTTCCTTTGACAAGTCACAGCCTCTCTCTATCTACATTTATCTACCTTAAGTTGCAGAAGGATTCTTTCAAGGTTTGTCTATCAGTTGAACTTTCATAAGAGATTTGTTTATTGCAAGTACCAAACGAACTTTGAATGACGTAGATGAAGTCGAACTGACTGATAGACAAACTTTACTTTGTCTACCTGAATTCCTCTAGGAGATTTGTTTGTTGATTGATTATTCGTTTATGTGCTTTGTATGTTGTAAATAACAGGCCATCTCTAGGTGGTGCTAACAAAGTTGGACTGATCAATTGACAAACTTCTCCTTCTATACGAATAGATGCAGTGAGATGTTTTTCCTTTATTCTTCATTTATCTATTGGAGGTGGTGGATGAAGTTCGCTTTGTTTTGCTCTAACAGATGAAGTATTGTATTCTTCTTTTGTTCTTCATTGTCTATTGGAGATGGCAGACGAAGCTAGCTTTAACTTGCTCGAACAGACAAAGTAGAGTGTTCATCTAATGTAAGCAATAAATGAACTATGTTATACTTATCTTGGATGAAGTACTCTGCAAGTCACATGGGTTTGTCTGTTGTAAGTTGTAGATGACGTGCCTTTATCTGTTGAAGCCCATTTTGGTTCAAGCAGCACTTTTTCTATTCAGCTTCGTCTATGCTCACTGTGCAGGTTCTACTTCATCTTCTACTTTGGCTGATACTTTGTCTGTCACAAGTAATAAACAAACTTTTGGTCTGCAAATGAAGTGAAATTTTTTAGTTATTCTGCATACTTTGAGCAACAAAAGGGGTTTGTTCTTACAACTTCTTTATTTTCTCAATCTTCATTTATCTGTCTTGGTTCAATTGAAATTGCACTCCCTTATCTGTTCATATTACCTTTTTGTCCTCAGACTAATCTATTCTTCTAACTCTGTTGATCAGATGAAGTTTTTTCTTCTTTGTGCATGATTGTTTGGGTGGCAATTACATCTTTCTTCCTTTGTCTAAGTATTTGATGGATCGTCTTCTTCTTTCTTTATCTTAGACAACTTTTCTCTGGGTAGTGTAGATAGTTTGAATTTCTCAAATAACTTTATCCCCTTTGACCATGGCTTCATCTTCAACTTTATTTGTCTAGCATTTGTCTATTGAGATTTTCTATTTGAGGTTGAAATTATGTTTTCTTCTTCTTCGACCATAATTTTCATCAATTGAGCTCCTTTTGGAACATAGCAAGTAGTTGTGACAGTTTGTTGTAGACAATCATTATCCTGCACTTGAACTTTTTTGCACTTGCTACATTGTTAGCTTTCATATATAATATAAGAGTGTATCTTATCCTCATGTGATTGTAATATTTTGTAAAGCAGGGATAATATACATTTCTATTAAATGCACAATATGAAAGCTTAAGTAATTATGGTGCTTAGTATGATTTAGCAAATTTTTGTGTAAAGATTAATTAATATTCATTATGTGCACACCATAAAGTAAGGAATGTATGCTTGTATAACTAATCATTCATAGTTATATGTTTATGTTAATCAATTCATAACCAAGTATGAAGATTTAATCATATATGTTTCTTATCTTAATACAAGTTTTCTGTCATCAAAATTAAATATGATAATGCTACCAGTATGCTTGTATCTTGGTACTTGTATCTTGGTACTCTAGGAAACAAAGGATAGTTGCATTATCAATAGCTGAAGCCAGATGCATAGTTGTAGCTAGTTGCTGTGCATAAATACTTTGGATGAAATAGCAATTAAGTGACTATGACTTTGAGGTTGCATGTGTTACTATCAAATGTAATAACACAAGCAAAATAAATTTGACTAAAAAATCCTGTATTGGATTTATGATCTAAACATATTAAGATAAAACACCACTTCATTTGGGATAATGTTCAATTGAGAGATATTTCAGTTGAATTTATTCCAGTGAAGATTAATTAGCAAACTTTTTCACAAAACCACTTCCCACTGATAGATTCTTCCATATTAGAATAGAACTTTGTATTATTGATCTATTTGAATGATACATAGCATAAATCCACATAATAAAAAATATATTTGTGTGAAATCTTAAAAGGTGATGAAATGTCAACTATTGTAAAATGTTGACGGATTGAAAATGTTGACGGAATTGGAGTTAGGAGCGTAACTTAAATGCATGATTTGGGAGGGACATTTCGTTATCCCCTCCTTGAAACCATGTTTTCTTCTTTAGAGAAACCCATTCATTTCTCCAAGAGTTTTGACTTGTTCCATTGCATGATTTGACAGCATGTGGCTTGATTTCTTTCTTTCATCTTCTTCAAAACAATGGTAATTCTCTTCTCTTCCAAAATCCCTCTATGGTTTTTTTATTTTTGTTGTGAAATGCGTGATATTAGTGATTTCTATCCTAATCATCTCTCTATTTCATTTATTTCCTATTCAAATTCGATGTTCCTTGTTGTGTAAGAGAATATCTTTGTTGTTTGGGAAGAATAATTGAAAATCCCTTTGCTATGCTTCAAAAGTCTGCAACTTGGGGATTTAGGGTTTCGTAAAATCATAAATCCCTAATCTCTAACTGTGTTTGTCAATCTAATTCTTCATTCTTGGCAAATATCCATACTTCTTAATGAATGCTTCATACAAAACATCAATTTCTTATGAGGATACTCTGTCCATATAAACTCTTGGTTCCATCATATGAAAGCATTGATTTTTGCAATTGAATTTTTGTTAAATTCAATGTTCTTGATTTAAATCATTTTTCTTGACTGATTATGAAATTCTTAGAATCTAACATGTTATTATTCAAAGTCCCTATTTTCTCAAATATTCATACTATTCTATTGAATTCATGCACTTGGATGGATGCTTTAATAGTTAGTTTTTGGGTTTATCATTAGATTAATGCTAGTAGATAATGCTTAGGTCAACATCAATGCAATGTAGAATGTATTGCTGTTGTTGTGACAATTATGAAAGCACCTATTTTTGCATGTGTGTTGAGGTTGTTTCTTACCTTGTCTTGTTTGGCAAAATTCTTATCTTTTTGCTTCTGTCATTCTTGATCAATCCTAAGCCTCAAATTCTCATTGTTTAAAACTCCTTTGATTCATCTTTCTTTCAGTCCCAATGACATAAAGTTGTTATTTCAAAGAAAGCCACCTATGGGGACAAGGGGAAGAGGAAGTTGGAGGATTCCTCAGTTCCTAGATCTCCTCCTCCCAAAATAAGAAGAAGAACTGGTGGGATTTTTATTCAAGAACCCATAGATACTCCAACAAGACAAACTTCTCAGCAAGTACCTATAAATGTTGAAGACCCAGTTCAACAACTTGAACCTACAACCCTTGTTGGTAATTCACCATCTCCCACAGATACTTCTCCCAAACTAAAACATTGGAAAAGTATTCCATCCAAAACTAAACCTTCTCCATTACCCACCAAATCCAAAGCAACTCCAAGAACTACCATACCTGCATAGAGAAGATACACTCTTAGAAAGAAGGTTCCCATTCCTCAACAAAGGAAAGATACATCTCTTCCTAAGAAACATACTCCAATAGCCTCAAGAATTTTAAATCAAAGAAGGATAAGGTTGAGTTCTATCAAAAGTTTGCCAAAAAGAACTAAACCAAAGTTAAGTTCTTAGATTATGGTTTCTTTGAGAAAGAAGGATTTTAGTTTATAAAATTGTTGAGAAACTTTGGAATTTTTGAGATTTTGGAAGAAAAGTTGATAATTTATGATGGGCTTATTAAGTTGTTTTATTTCTATACTCAAGAGGAAGAAGGGGAAGATGGAGGGGGGAGGGGATGTATACATTTTCAACTTATCTCAAAGGCAAAGAGATAAAGTTCACTATAGAAATTTTGCTAGAATCATAAAACTTCCATATGTTTCTACTGACAAAACTTATGATAGATTTGAGGTAGTTGAATGCTTGACTAGAAAAGAGTCATTGTCTACTAAGAAAGGAGGATTTACAAACAAAGAATTCTCTTCAATAGAATTTAAACTTGTTCATCATATTGTGACTCATTGCTTGTTTCCAAGGAATGGTGGACATGATGCTATAAGTATCTAAGAATGTGTTCTGGTTTATTGCATAGTTTATAATCTAAAATATGATATTGTGGATGCTATGTGATGTACATGTTCAATTAGAAGGATAGAGCAAATGGATATCTTCCATATGCAATGTATCTTACAAGATTCTTTCAACATTTTAAGATTGATCTCACTGATTGATGTCCCAACATGTCCTTCAAATTACAATGAGATTAATATTGGAACTTTGAGAAGAATGAGATACATAAAGCATGAGGATAATATGTGGAGGATGATTTAAGAAATTCCTAGAGACAATGTGAAAGGAACTCATATTAGAGAAGACGAAGCTCAAAAAGAAGTTCATGAGGAAGAAGTTGAAAGAGGTAATGATGGAGATAATGAGTTCTTTGAAGATGATTTGGGAGAGGAACAAGATCTAGATGAGGAGGAGGGTTCTCATGGAAAGAATGGGAAGGATCCTCCAGCTGGATATGACTCAGCAACCACTAATACTACACACACTCCATCTGTTTCTGTTCCAGCTCCCACTACTACCATTCTCACTCCTTCAGCTCCACATGTCACAACAACTACTTTTACTTCTCTTATGCTTGATGTCTCTACCTTGCAAGCACTTCTAGTAACCAATCTTGGATCACTCAAAGCTAACTTACAAGCATATGTTCGGGAGCAAATTCAAGCGTCTTCCACTCCTAGTCCTTCTGCTGATCAATTTAGGTCTACTTCCAAGGAATACAAACCAACTCCTCCATCCTGAAGATGCTCTTTGAAGAAAATTTTTTCTCAAGTTTTAAGCAGTTGTGGATAACTTAAAGTTGTCCCATCTTTATCACACTTTGAAGTTTATTCCAGCTTGACTCCCTGAAACACTGCTTAAGTTCACACACTTATAACTTTTTTATCCTTTCATTTATGCATCTTGCTTTCATTTCTTTTTATACATTTCTACATTTCTATATTTTTGCATTCCCTTCTTTTGGCTTCTTACAAAAAGGCATAGAAGAAGTGCTTTGATAGGGGGAGGAATGTCATTTTTAAGTTAATCCATTTTTGGTTTTGTCATCATAAAAAAGAGAGAGAATTGTTTGACTCTTGTTTTGATGATCAACAAATCTTGATATTGAACACTTGTTGAGTTGATGTGTTTGGTATGTGAATTAAATATTATTATTGAACTAACACTTGCAGGGTTTGTTGTAAAATGTTCCAAACATAAGGATTGATAAATCTTTATTACAGGTGATAGGTTGAGGGAAAGACATTTAATTGAATTCCAAAGTGCGAATTCAAAGATGGATTCAATAGTTTGTTTGATTGATGATGGGAATGGATCAATGTAAATGAAGGATTAATGTACATGTTGATATTTTGATGAAAACAGGTTGAAAGATGGAATGCTCAACAAATTGGGAAATCAATTGACATTTTCTGACAGATTAGGAAATCTGCAGATGTTTTCTGTGAAAATGTCGATGGTTTTATATCCAAACGTTGATGGATTTAAATCTAGTGATATTTAAACTTCAACTAATTAGGATTCAGAGACTAATCTAGCGAAGTTGAACCTTGATAGATTTTCTTGTGAAGAAAAACCAGTTTTGAGAAAAATGTCAACAATTTTTTATTGTTATGGTCAGTTATGCAGTTCTGGTCTTTAAGCTTATTTGATGTTTTCTTTAACCTCTTTGAGAGATTATCTCCCAGCAGTTGCTAGTCTATTTAATGGGAGAGTGGTCGAAGAAAAATAAGAGCCAGATAGTGAGATCTTGGTGTGAACAAGTGTGAATCAAGTACTCAAGATCTGCAAGAATTGTTAATCTTTGTAGGTGAACGAGATTGGATTGAAGGCTGTTAAGCTCATTGAAGTAACAAAGTCACCTGTGTGTCAAACTAGTTATAAGGTTCATCTTATTGTTTTTCTATTTGTATTGATTGTACCTTGGTTTGGGTTGTAAACCAATAGATGACTTGAATCATTATAGGGTAATTGATTCAACTATATAGCCACCTAGAACTGTAAATCCAGAGAACCAAGAAACTATACCACTTGTAACTTTGGAATTAAGTTGACTAGTGGAACCCAAGTTTGGGATTTTGACTTGGAGAGTGGAGTAGGTAGGAAGTGCCGAACCACTATAAGTTCTATGTTCTTAATTCTTTTTGTGATTTAAATAGTGGTATATTTAAGCCATAGCATGGGACCAACAGGATTTTTTTGTTATATCCCATCTCTCATTGTATCTTCATTTTTCTACACTTTTTCTTCTTCTCTTGGAGATTACTCCCCCTCAACTTGTGGTGATTCTTCAATTTGCAGCTTTTCTTTTTCTTCTCAATTCAATCTCAATAGAAGGATTAGTTTCATTAGAATTTAAATCTATTTTCCCTTTAAAATTTTCTTTTAGCTTGTCCAAAATTTTTTTTTGTGCTTTTACAAGATAAGACATGCTCGTATGAGTTAGGGTAGAGAACACAGCGTAAGATATTCATAGCCTTGACATTTTCTTGTTTTGCTCTTAATTCATCATCATTTGTGTCAATGAAAGCCATAAAACATATTTCCAACTTTCTCTTCCACTATGCAAAGTTGGATCCATCAAAATATGGAAGGTGTGTGGTGAAACATCCCTTAATAAACATGAGGATGTGTAATGCCCTACCTTTTGAAGGTGTTATGATGGCAGTAACAGGAGGACCCATGGCCAGAGTCACTTGAACTTACCCTCTCCAACCTATATAAAACATTCACAAACACCCACAGATGCCCAGAATCGTAGTCACACTGTAAAAGTAGAGTATGGAAGCATACACATACATACTATAGTAATGACATGCATATTAACATGACTCATACTTTTTAACTTTACATCTTTGATATAATTTATAAATTTACATTTTTAATACATTCCAAAATAAGGCACCAAAATAAGACAAGAGATAAACAATTCTAAGCTTCATAATTTATCCCTTTCTGGAGCTCCAACCCATCGTTCGGCTTCGTCTTTTGGCTTGTCAACTAAAACATAATAAAATAATGTAAGTTCGGGTAACTCAGTAAGCAGATATGAAATAAATTAATAATAATATAAACAAAATATAATTACATGATAATTTCATCTATACAATTGAAAGTATTATTTTGAAGCTACTACTAGTAATAATATAGATTTCTACTAAGAGTCTCCTAAAATATCCATCATATCCAATCTATTTTACTCATTCTGGAACTATATTCCTTTCCACCTCATCCTATCTATATCCCTGCCTCAATTCACCTACTATAACCCAATACCATGATCAGGAGGCCATCAACTAAGTGGACTTAGCCACAATCTAAGTGGACATAGCCACAATCCAAGTGGACACAACCGCAAACTGAGTGGACTCAATTTTTTTACAATTTTGGTGTGATCCAATTCCTCCCTACAATCCTGGTTACAAGTGTTACAAGGCCCCTAACTAATAACCATTGATATAGTTTATGGTGTCTTGCCCTCACTACAATTCAAGGATAGCAAGTTCTCCATCCACACCTACTAAGTAATTAGAAGAATTGCACACCTAATAGGCTAGCCTCTTTGCCATAGAAGGTGGTAATATCAAACAAAGCCCATTCATGGGCAGAATAACCAAAGAACCCTCCCGGCAGGCATTCAAACCCAAATTCACATAATTAATATTTTGGCAGGAATTCAACTTAATTACTTAACACTTGTTTTCCAATTGATATGCAAACCCAAGCTACTACAAACTCTCAAATAATTTAATGATCTCTAATTCATATTAAATTACTTCATTAAACCTAAGTACACACTTCTATTAGGCATTCCTTTCCTGTAGTAATTTATTTCCATGTCATCCTCTAATTTATCATAATATCCTATTTCTTATGTTTTCCTTTAATTTTTCCCATAAAATATGCATTTAAATAGTATAAATATAATAAATATACTCAATTAAAAAAATAGCCAAAATACAAAAAAATGAGTAAAAAAAATTTTCCATTTAACGCATCGACACTGGCGACACCAGATTGGATGCCGCAATGCCAAGCTCCTTGCCCGTAATAAATGCCCCATTTAACATGCTGGTGCTAGCGGCACTAGATTGGGTGCTGTAATACTGAGCTCACTACCTCCATGTGCAAACTTGTTTTCTTCACCCTTTCCACTTACTCCGTTTATTCTTATTCTACACCACTAATTGACATATTTCGCCCTTCCTTTTTAGGCTTGATTACATCTCATATATATGAACATAACCATTATGTAACACCTAGGGTGTTAATTTTGGGATAATTGTGTTCTTAATCATTGTTAAGATTATAAAGGCAATGATGAGATATGATGAAATTAAGTTTGAAATGATATGATGCAAGTATAATCATGATTGTGCAAAATTGTAAGTGAATGCAATTGAAAATTTGATTTGTTTTCTAGTCATTTGAGGGTGTGAAAAATATGCAAATTGTACCATTATTATGTAGTGAAATAATGAGAAATAAAGGAGAAAAAGAAAATATGCAAAAAATTAGAAAAATAGGCCTAAAATAGGACAGTAGAATCGATGCCAAGGCATCGGATCGAATGACAAGGCGGTGGCATGACTAATAATTTCCATGCCGTGGCATGGAATTGGACACTGTAGCGTGGGTCGAGGTTAAATGTGAGAAAACAACCATTTTTTGGCCGTTCCGTTTCTTTGGCCCATCCCATTTCTTCTCCCCTTTTGCCCTAGCCCCATATATGATTTCTAATCATTTTAGCTAGGAAATCATCTTGCCTAACTAGGTAAACTAGTGATCTTTTATTTAAACCCAACTTTCACCAATTTTAACCATGAAAAATGAAAGAAAATGGAAGGAATGTCTGATTTCCACAAAATAGAGGGAACAATAGGGAGCTGGGAGCTTGGTCCTTCATTTGGGGATGATGGCTAAGCTCAAAAGCTGAAGTAAGCTCAATTTCTCAACTAATTCTAAATTTTTGATTTATAGGGTTTTGGGAATAGTAGATTTTTGGGCTTAAATTGATGTATATGCTTATAAATTCATGGGAAAAATGAGTTAATAGAGTGATTATTGTGATTTGGCATAAGAAATTTTAGATTTTGCTAAATTAGGGTTTTTATGCATAGTGGAAATTGGAAATATCCTGAATTTTATTGAATTTATCATGGAGCAAATGATTAATAGCATGATTAGAATGTTTTAGAACTAATATGGAATGATTTGAACCAGTGAAATTGAATTTGTGATTATGCCCTAGTTAGGGGTTAATGAGGATTCTTGTGAATGGGTTATGTAAGCTATGAATTGAGTAGATTTAAGCTGAATTGAGTTATTTACAAGTTGTTTAAATGTTAATCATATAAGATACTAGATAAATATGTCAACCAAGAAGGGTTCTTGTGATAATTATGAAGAAACCCTAGTTTAACTAGTGTTTAGTGCATGTTTGATGAGTATAACCTGAGATTGGCTATGAAAGAAGTATTAATATGATATGATGTATTGAATACATGGTTGCAAATGGGTTGCTATATAGGATGATCTGAGAAGGATGAAAAGGCACAGAGCTCGAGAGATATGGTTTGGAGCTAAAGGCCTAAAGTAAGTAGGTGGCCCTTATTTTATTGAATGAATAGGTGGGGGTAGTGGTATCATATGTTTGTTTCGAGCATGTGTGTTTTGGATGAGGGATAGTAGATATCCCATGATGTTTTAAGAATGAGTTTCATGATGTCTTTTGATTTCTGAACAATGGGGGTGAGAAATATCCCTTGATTATGTTGATATACATTTGTTGAGTATGAGTAGATTGATAGGGAATAGTGTATATTCCCTAGTTGTGATGGGTGTAATTTAATGATATGGACAGGTGAGTGTTGGGGATAGACAATATCCCATATCATTGTGTTATTCTTGGGTATGGATGCCTAAGTGAAGGGGTAAGGACTATCCCAATACTATGCATAAATTGATAAGCATGATAGTATGTAAATGCTTAGTTGGATGGGAATAGTAGAAATTATCTTATTTTGTATCTATTGATGTATGTAATATGATGTGGATTGTTGATAAAAGGGGTAAGAATTATCCCCTGAATAGTCTCTTGTGTGGATGTAAGAAGTAATGGGGACATTGAATGTCCCAGAAATTGTGGAATTGTAGTGGAATGAGAAACATTCTCAGTATCAAGGAGATTGTTTGTAGTGCCCGAATGGCACAGTTATGAGGTTATACATGTACGACATGGTTTTTGTGTGTATGGTGTTTGTATGGCACCTAATCTGGTATGATGAGCCCTAAATGGCAAGAATGGGAGGTCATGTGAGGTGTCTGGTATACACGCTCATGGTTAGGGTTGTATATGCCTAAAGGGCGTAGAGCATTATGATGAATCAAGGAGGAAGCGAGCCTCCTGGAAATGTATATGCTTATTATGATTCTTTAATAGTTTGTATTCATGTTCTAGATAAGAACATGTGCTTGTTGTTTTATTATTGTTTTATATTTCTTCCTACTTACTGAGTTGCCCACACTCATGCCTTCTTATGTTAAATTCTTAGCTGCTAGGTTAGGTGAAGACTCCCAACTGAGATTGGGACTAGCGAACAAAAGTAGAAGACATTTGATGGTATGGTAAAATATTGGGATTGGAATCCCATTAAAATTTCTAATTATAATTTAATTTTTAGATTGTATAATTGTATTAAATTGTAAATAATGTAATGAATTATAATAACATGTCATATTCATTTAAGTATGATATTGTGATACAATGGTATGATTCCAGGGTTGAACATCACCATCACAATCTGGTTCCGATCTTGGGCAGAGCTGTAAGTGTGGGTCTGGGTGTTTTAGAGATAATTGTTGTTTTATATTATAGAAATGTAAATTGTATTTGATTTCATTCATTTATATCAGGTCTGCCAAATTTTAGGTAGAAAATTTTCCTTAGAATTAGGAAACGTGTGAGGTTATGAAAAGATTTTCCTTAAGAAAAAGGGGAAATGGTAGCTTTCCATATAAGCCCTGGTATGGCTTGGTCAAAATGCATAGGGTGGGGGGTGCGGGGTGTTACACATTACCAATTTTACATATCTATCATGTATGCTTTCATATTCTTTCAAACATGCTTATCTTCATAATTCCATTTATTAGGTCATGATTATTCATGCCAATTTATAAGATGTCATGTTGCTACACTTGTATTCTTGCATTTAACATATAATCCTCATAGTTCTTATAATACCTTAGTCATTATTCAAAAATACTAATGTATTATACAACACAACTTATCCAAATTCAAACTAGATGCTCAGAATTCATAAACTTAATTTTGAAACATCAATACATAAGGAAAACTTACATAATTAAACCTAATTACCTAACCAATATACCTTGCTTTCTCTTTAGGCTTTGTGTTTCCAAAATTTACTTTGCAGTTGGGATCCTACACTCAAACCATAGGTTCCATCCTTATTCAAGTAAAATTAACTACTTATAAAACCCAACTACTGTAAGTCACTATCATATCCTAGCCAAACCCCTTCCCTATTCAGGGTTTCTTTAGTTACTTGTCTAAACTTTGTTTAGGAGGTACTTATGAAATCATTAACACAAGTTAATCATGTCACATCTTTGTCAATAACATTTTCTCAAACACCAAATAGGTAACTTTCAGTTTTCATAGTTGGAACTAATACCAATTAAGTTTTCTTTCCAAAAATACTTATATACATATAATTTAACTAAATTTTATATTCAAAGTACTTATTTGGCTACTTAATTCATGCTTTTCTCCATTTTCAACCTCTCAATCCCCAAATCAACTTCATAAGCTAGAATTAAAGAAATGTATCTAACTAAAATGGATAATTAGTAATAGTTCCCCCAATTGAAATTCCAAATCTAAGCTGTAGAGCAAAATCCCAATTTTTCCCTCAATTCTACAGTCTCAATCCACTAAGATCGACATTTTCTTAATGCAAGAGTGTTGCTAGATTAGCTACCGACAATTTCTAAGTAATTTGGCATCAAAATTCATAAGTTCTGAGAATTTCTCAAGCTAGGGAATGATGGGAGAGGGAGTTGAACATGAGAAAGGGGTTTGGGGAGGAGGATGAAATACCTTAAGCTTATTCTCTTATGGTGCTCCAATGGTGCACGCCCCCAAGTGCACTTGCAGCCTACTTGGGATGTTTTCTGGCATATTCTATCACTGTATTTTCCTTCCTATAAGTTATAATAATTAGCTCATTAGTATAGCCATCATGATTTTTTGTTTCTATTTCCCAATTGTCATACACCTACTGTCAAATTTTGGCTATAATATCAGTCTGCATGCTATAAAATTTTCAAGCCTCACAAGATGCCAATACTAGGTTAGCCATTTGGATCACTATAATTATTTATGTAGCCTGCTGTGATACCACTTGTTAGTCCCTAAGACTTGGCTTAACCCAAGAGGGGAGGGGTGAATTGGGTTTATAAAATTTTCTTGCTCAAACCCCTTTTTAATTAAATTTCCTCTTTTCATATTTTCATGCAATTTGCAATGAAATAAATAACAGAAGGATAGAATGAAAGTAAATAAACCAATCATGCACAAAACACATGATGTATAGTGTGTTAATCCTAACCCCTCTGCTTGACTTTGATTTTGATGATGAATGTGATTAATCAGCTGAGTTTTGATAATGAACAAGAACATGTAATTGAAGTGTTATGCTACAGACAGTTACTTTCCCAAGTATGCAGTGATAAGTTTATGAAGCAGATAAAGGGAAGTAACTTAAAATGTGTGGACAACATATTCAAGATCATATCAAAGACAAGATCAACCATAGTCATTTTATGAAGGAAGAAATCATGTGAATGTTCAAGGAAGAATGACAATGAACTTAGAAGAGGATTTCAGATGTACTAGGATACCTCTGAAATCATGAAGAACAAACTCAGAATATGAAAAAGTTCAAAAAGTCTGAAGAATGAAGACTATAGACGCAAAGACTAAGTTTGAAATAACTTCAGATTATTTCAGATGTTGCACTCAAAGCTTCAAGGCTAATCTATAGTTGAAGGATATGTCTGGCATCAAACAAGAACTTCAAAGTAACTTTAGAGGTGCATTAGACTTGATGAAATACGTTACTGAAGCAGAAAAAGTCTAATGCCAAAGTTTAGACATGAAAACAACTTTAGAGATGATTCAAACATGCTTCAAAAGAATTATCAATGCACTTCAAATGTGCTAAAGTATGAAGCCATGCATTGAAGTGTTAATGACACTTTAGTCAGGCTGAAGTGCATGTTAATGCAGGTCAAATGTGCTGAAGCATGAAGCCTAGATGCCGAAGGTTTAATGCCACTTCAGAAGTGTTGAAACATGACTACAACACATCATTAAAGATTAAAGTTATAAGAGTTTGAGATTGACTAAGTCCCAGACTTCAGATGTTACAAAGGCAAGCTTCAGACATGTTGAAGTTCTACTTCAGATGTTTCGAAGCTAATATCAGAAGGGCTGAAGTTCAAAGGTATGTGCCTAAGTGATTCACGCCATTTCAGACACAAAATCCTACTTCAAACATGCTAAAGTACTATTCCAGAGGTGCTAGTTTTAAATGTTCGCAACAAGCTAAAATTGCTTGAGTTCTTCATCACTTTAGACATGCTAAAGGTATGCTTCAGATGGTCTAAAGTAGCGGTGACTCCAAAACAGTGATGACTTTAGAATTTCTAAAGAAGCACACTCGTTATAGTTCTCTGTCATTTTAGATGTGTTGAAGTCTTTACTTTAGATGGTCTAAAGCCACAGGAACACACTCAATGTTCAAAATTTTGAATGTTCGTTCGCATTTAGTGAACTCTATCCTCTCAATGGGAAGATTTTAAATCCTAGTATAAAAGGAGTAATCAGAGGATGTTCAAGAAGTAAGAAAAAGTTAGTGAAGTTAGAGAGAGCATTTATTGCAACATTAAAAGTTTTCTTCTAAGGATTTCAACTCCAATGCACTGAACTCTGATACAAGCATTCATAACTCATTATTCATTAACTTTCAAGAGTTTGAACTATCAATTCTTAGGTGTTTATCTTTATTTATCTCTGCATTAATTTTTGTACAATGTACCTATTTAAGAGGCATATAAATCTATTCAACTCTTAAAGTTTCTGTTATAGCAAGTAAGTTGATTGCTATTTATCTGTATTGATTACAACAAGTAGTTAGACTTCTAGGAGGATTGTAAGAGTTTTTGTTGGGCTTTGAAAACCAAAGCTTGTAGAGTTTGTTGGTGAATTTGGGAATACCAACGAGCATACATTGATCACAGTTAGCAGATCAAGTGTAGTGGAACCTAAATGCGTAATAAGACTGACTTAGAAAGTGGAGTAGGAACCAAAGGAAGGGCTAAACCACTATAAAAATATACATATTTGTGTGTTGTGTGATCTTTGTCTATTTTATTTTGGTAGTATAATTTTATTTGGCTAGAA
>JAYJMB010057834.1:0-27171 GCA_036873735.1 Pouteria campechiana | reverse complement strand
TTGTATTAAAATAAGAAAACCTGTATGCTTAAATCTCTAATGATCATATGTATGGTTATGAATTAATAAATATTAATTAACATAAATACATAACCATGAATGATTAATTACACAAGCATACATTCCTTACTTTATGGTGTGTACACAATAAACATTAAATAACCTATACTACATATATCTACTAAAATACTATGCAACATAATTGCTTAAGCTTTCATATTATTCATTCACTAAAAATGTATATTATCCTTGCTTTGCAAAATGTTACAATCATATGAGTATAAAATACATCATGATATTATATATGAAAGCTA
This sequence comes from Pouteria campechiana, assembly GCA_036873735.1. NCBI lineage: Eukaryota > Viridiplantae > Streptophyta > Magnoliopsida > Ericales > Sapotaceae > Pouteria > Pouteria campechiana. Next base: position 26,857 of record JAYJMB010057834.1, on the reverse strand, counting down.
GCAACATAGCAAGTGCAAAAATGTTTAGTGCAGGATAATTATCATCTGTAATAAACTGCTACAATTATTTGCTATATTCTAAAAGGGTTAAACTGTTGAAAATCATGAAATAAGAAGAAGAAGAAGAAAGCAAAAGATAAGCAAAGAAAGGTTGCAGTTGTCTAAAAGAAGCTTCCACGAACAAAAGCAATAGAGACAAATAAGGCTTCAAAGATGTGCTACAACGAGTTTGCATTGTCTGTCAACCTCAATGAGACAATTTCAATAGACAAATGCAAAACAAGAAGTTAAAGAAGAAGTCATGATCAGAGAGCTCAAATTGTGTTTGAGAAATTCAGACCACTTATACTTGATCTGAACAAAGTCTGTTCAAGACAAAATGCAAGGGTGAAGAGCAACTCAACGGCTTGGCAGACAAATGAACAAAGGAAGAAAGAAGAAATTGCTGCCCATACAATCATGCAATAAAAGAAGAAAAATAAAGTTAGAAGAACAGATTAGTTTAAGGACAGAAAGACAATATGAACAAAGAAGGGAATGCAACTTCAACTAGGCCAAGATAGACAAATCAAGATTGAAGAGATGAGGAAGTTGCTAGAACAAACACCTTCTGTTGCTCAAAAGTGTGTAGAAAAGCTAAAGAACTTTGCCTCATCTTCGGATCAAAAGGTCATTTGTTATAAGAGACAAAGTTTAGCTAAAACAAAAGATGATGAAGATGCTGTATTGTGAGCATAGACAAAGCTGAGAATAGAAAATGTGATGCTTGGATCAAAAATGGGCTATAATAGATAAAGGCATGATCGTCTACAACTCATGGCAGACAAATGCGACGTGCAAAATATTATATCCAAGACAAAGCAGAACATACTTCATCTATCGCTTACACCAGATGACCGCCACACTTCATCTATTCGAGCAAGTTGAAGTTAGCTTCATCTGGCACCTTTGACAAACAATAAAGAATAAAAGAAGAAAATCCTACTTTGTCTATTAGTGCAAGACTGAGTGAACTTCATCTATCACCTCCGACAAACAATTAAGAACAAAGGAAGCACATCCCACTTCGTCTGTTCATACAGAAGGAGATGTTTGTCAATTAATTAATCTATCTTCATCAGCACCATCCTAAGATGTTTTGTTATCTTTAACAGACAAAGCATATACACAAGGATCGATCAACAGACAAATCTTCTGGAGGAATTGAGACAGACAAGGAAGTTTTGTCTATCCAATCAATGTAACTTCATTTGTGTCAAAGTTTGTCTATTACTTGCAATAGCCAAATCATTCTTATGGAAGTTCAACTGACAGACAAACCTATGAGGAAGTCGTCTGTAACTAATGGCAGACAAATGCAGACAGAGAGAGACCATGACTTGTTAGAGGAAAACCTGATTTATGCTACTAACATACAAATGGCATTTGCACTTGAGCCATCATTATTTAGACTTATACCAGTCACCATTTTCAGCAATAAGTGGTGTTGCAAGACTTTCAAAGCTATGACGAGTCAAATGAGGAACACCTTTTTACACAGCTCATCTTCCTCTCTGTGCAGCAATGTAGTAGCTCGAGACAAATCAAAAAGATTTAGACTTCAATGGCAAAAAACTCAAATGGTTTTATTTATTCAATGTTGTTCTCATTTCTGCATTCAACAGATCCCATCTTCTCCAAAACAGATCCCATTTTCTCCAACGATCAAAATTTTGAAGAAGCTATTTAAGAGCAGGACAATTCGAAGGTAGTGAAGGAACCCATTCTAATGAGCTTAAGTATATGCAAATCCTTCCACTCATGGCCAAGAGCTTAAACCATCATACATCTTTATGAGCTTCAATCTACTAATCATCATGGCCATTATATTTACACTTTGGGAAGATCTTTATGTATTGATAGAGCTGAGAGAGAGATCATATCTTCCACTGTGCTTAAATGTGTAATTGTTTTCTGGTTAATTTGAAAACTAGAGAGTTTATAGTAAACTTGGTAAACCACGTTGTAATGAGTTGTTAGTGATCTCTGAAAAACTATCAAGTTTGCTGGTGAGCTTCGAAACTAGTGAGTTAGTAGTGAGCTCAGAAAAATTACTAAGTTTGTCTATAATCTTTGAAACGGGTGAGTTTCCTTATGAGCTCATAAAACCAGAAGAGTGTCTGGGACACTTGTTTATTAATAGAATTTTTGCTAGATCGATACTCAACAAAACTTCATTTGAATTATATTATGGCATAAAATCAAACATTTCTCATTCCACACTTTTGAAAGTAAATATTTCATTCTTAATAATGGGAAGGGAAATTGTGACAAATTTGATAGTAAATTTGATGGAGGTATTTTTCTTGCTTATTCCATTATAAGTAAGGAATTAAGAGTTTACAATCTAAAAAATAAAATTATAGAGGAATCCATTCATGTAAAATTTGATGAAAGTACTAACCCCTCTAGAAAGATAAGCAATTTTGATGATGAGACAGGAGAACTCACAACATCTGTAAAGAAAATAAAGATATAAGATGAAGACAAAGATTCTTCACAATCAAAAACACAAAAAGATGAAGAAGAAGCCAATGATGGAGCATCCATCAATGAGGTAAATAATAAAGGTAATAATTACCTTCCTAAAGATTGAAAATTCATGCATGATCATCCTAAAAACTAAGTAATTGGTGATATTTATGATAAAGTGAGAACTAGATCTTCATATCATCAAATATGTAGTAATTTTGCTTTCATTTCTCAACTAGAACCAACTTGCATAGATCAAGCTTTAGAAAATGAAAACTAGATTATAGCTATGCAAGAAGAATTGAATCAATTCAAATGTAATAATGTGTGGACACTTGTTCTAAGGCTCAACCATCAATCTGTTATAGGAAATAAATGGGCTTTTAGGAACAAATTAGATGAATCTAGTATAGTAATAAGAAATAAAGTAAGATTAGTCAAGAGGAAGGAATAGACTTTGAAGAATTAGATACTCCTATTACCAGAATTGAAGCTATTAGAATGATACTAGCATTTGCGTCTTTCATGAACTACAAGCTTTATCAAATGGATGTTAAAAGTGTATTTCTAAATGATGAAGAGGTTTATGTAGAACAACCTCCTAGGTTTGAAGATCCTTATGATTCAAACCATGTTTTTAAACTCAAGAAAGCTCTCTATGGATTAAAACAAGCTCCTAGGACATGGTATGAGAGATTAAGTAAATTCTTAATAGGAAAAGGATTTATGAGAGATAAAATTACATACCATGATCTTTATTAAGCATGACAAAAGTAATATGCTAATTATTCAAATCTATGTGAATGATATTATATTTAGTGCAACTAATAATGAATTATGTTAAGATTTCTCTAAAGCAATGCAGGGAGAATTTCAGATGCGTTTAATGGGTGAGATGAACTTCTTTTTAGGACTTCAAGTAAAATAGATGAAGGAAGGAATCTTTATCCATCAAGCAAAATATACCAAAGAATTATTCAAGAAATTTGATTTAGAAGAAGGAAAACCATTAGCTATACCAATGAGCACATCCATTAATTTTGATAAGGATGAAAAAGGTAAATCTATTTGTTAAAAACTCTATAGAAGCATGATAGCATCTCTTTTATATTTAACTGCAAGTAGACCAGATATTATATTCAATGTTTGCATGTATGTACGATTATAGTTAGATCCTAAAGAATCACATCTAATTGCTATTAAAGAATATTGTAAATCTTGGACTATGGTATCCAAAAGGTTCAAACTTTGAATTAGTAGGGTATTCTGACTCAAATTTTGTAGAATACATGGTAGATAGAAAGAGTACTTCAGAATTATGTCAGTTTCTTAAAAGCATGATCATATCATGGTTCTCTAAGAAATAAACATTTGTTGCTTTATCAAACTACTAAAGATGAATATGTAGCTATAAGTAGTTGTTGTGCACAGATTTTCTGGATGAAACAATAATTGAAAGATTATGGTTTGAAATATGTTGATACTCCTATTAAATGTGGCAATACTAGCATAATAAATCTAACAAAGAATCCTGTATTGCATTCTAGAACTAAACACATAAAAGTTAGACATCACTTCATTAGAGATCATGTACAAAACCATGATATTTGTTTAGAATATGTAACAACTAAAAATCAGTTAGCAAATATTTTTACAAAACCACTTCCAGAAGATAGATTCTGTAAAATTAGAAGAGAACTTGGTGTATTAGATCCATGTGCATGAAATGCATATTACATGATTTAATCCTAATATAATGTTGTTGATCACATTAAGATGCCTAATATCATTCATAAATGTTAATTATACTACTTTAGAAGTAAGTTAAAAATTTTGAAACAACATTTAGAATGCGTCAGAAATAACTTAGAAACTCTAGCACATCATTAAGAATACAACAGAAATGATTTAGAAATTCTAATAGAACATTCAGAATCCTTCAGAGTAATATAGAGTTTTGATATAATCTCAGAACTATTATCATTCATCATAGAAGTTCTATGATATCCACTCAAAATTTCTGACTCATAAGCCTGATTGCCATAGAAATTCTGCCTTTAAAAATTCATTCTGCTGCACATATCACTTAAAACTTCTGAGGTTATTAGTATAGAAGTTCTAATTAACTTCTGATCAGCACAGAATCTTTTATACAGTGTAACAGAAGTTCCGTTCCTTACAAAAACCCTAGCGTCAGAAACTCTGCATACTTATTTCCTATCTCTAAACCCCTTCTTTAAAAAAAAGCGATTAAAATTTCCCCACCGTGTACATTTTCCCTCCTTCAAATCACTCTTAGTTTGATTCATCCCTAGAGATTTTTCATCCCCAAAATCTCTTAAAACCTTTTTCTTCAAACCCTTAAGCTAAAAATTCTTCAAGCTGCTGCAAATGGCAAGGACAAAGTGGGCAAGCAAATGAGCTGAAATCTCATCTTCAAATTTTGAGATATGGAGAAGAGAGAGTTCAGAATAAGAGACTCCAAGGAAAAGAAGAAGAATATAAGATTATGTTCCAAAAGGTAATCTTCAATAACAACTCTTTGGTTCACAGTAAGTTTATTGAGTATTTTGAAGGAAGAAAGATTGTAAAAGGAATAGTTTTTGACTTCAAAATGCTCAGAGAAAATGGCCTAAATCTAGAGGTGACAAATTGGATTAAGTTCCAAGGTTGGAAAAATTTCATGAACTATAAAGATAAGTGCTACACTAGAATGTTTCAAGCCCTAGTCACCAATTTTAACTACAACACCAAAGAATCATGGATTGGAAAGACAAAAAAAAATCTATCTCTAGAAAATATAGGAAATACATTTAGTATTCCTGAGATAGAACAACAAGAAATAGATTGGCCATCTGACAAAACTAGACTATTTACATATCTAGTTAGAGTAGAAATTAAAGACAATGTAACTTACTTACATGTCAGCCATCTGAATTTAGATCTTAAGCTTGCTCATATGCTAATCTTCAACAACATATACCCAAAGTCAGGAGGTATAGATCAAATTTTTGAGAAGGAAGCCACGATCTTATGGGCTATGAAGCACAGGAAGAAAGTACACCTTGCTCAAATCATTGCTGATCAATTATACTTGGTAAAGACATCTGCTAAGTATTATTTTTCTTAGGGGATAATAATGAGCAAATTTCTAAGGATAGCCAACATTGATCTTTCCAAAGAAGATAGAGAAGAATTCACGGTAAGAGAAGTAATAAACAGAGGTACTGTGAAGAGAATAGGCTTCAAATTAACTCCACAAGGCTGGATTTCTCAAAAACCAAGAAAAGAAGAATAAAAAAGAGAATGTGAACTGAAGAAGAGAGAAGAGATAGGCAAGAGATTGTGGAAGAAGCAACAAACATAAGAGAAGAAGCCATATGAAGAAGAGACAAAATAAGAGGATAGAGAGGAAAGTATAGCAGCAGTACCCTCCAGACCTACCCAAACTCAATAACGGTCTTCCATTTCTCCACCTCAACGACCCACTTGCTCAATTCCATAAAACTTTGACACCATTCTTTCAATCCATCTACTACCTATCCCCACCTTGAAACCCAAAACTTAAATCTCAACCTAAAGATGGATTCAATTTCGGAATTATTCGCTCATAAGCTAGATACACGAAGTGCTCAAATTGAGACTGTCAAAACCTAACCGCAAACCCAACATTCACCATCCTACCCATTCTCTCATTAATAACATCACAGATCTCCTTCACCCATTTATTTTCCTACACATTCATCATCTTCTGTTTCACATGCATTTGCTCTAGCTCCAGAAATTGTACAGCCTCAAGCTAAACAATCTGAAGCTATTATTCAAACTCCTTCACAAACACTGCCGTCTTCGGTCTTTCCAAAATTCATAGCCATTGAACCATTGCCCAATTTGCCAAAAAATTATCTTTCTAATCCTCGTAGAGCTATTATTAGGTATGGAAAGTATCCCACCAAACCACTTCTTAGGTTCTCTTTCCTTCTAGCACCATCAATCTATCTGGACTAGTCTTATTATGATCTCATTCTATCAGAAGAAATTATTCCAACTATAATTGATGAACTTCTTCCACATCTATAGGATATAACATTGAAGATATCTCCAACTCCTCCACCACCTCCTACAAAGCCAAAGGATGAAAATTGTGATATACTTCTTCATATTTTTCATCCAATCAAACTCAAGTGATTAAAATATAGAAGACCTAATGAATGGGTTAGATCATTATTTTATTATCTTATTTAGAGCTTTTATTTGGTCACGCTTAGGATGTTCCTCTACATATCAATTTCTATGAATAGAGTCATATAAATTAAGGTTGAGATAATTTGGCCCAATTTTTTGAATATTGAGTTTTTTCTCTCTCTATATCTCCCCCTTATGTCCTTCTAAGTTAATTTTTCTCTCTAAATCTCCTCATGTCCTTCTATGTTAACTATAAATTTTCTTTTCTTCTTTTCCATTAAAAGGGTCTACCTCTTTCTACAAAAGTCTTTCCCCTCTTCATTCCACATTAGGCATTCTTGTTCAACATCAAATTTATGTAGAACAAGAATGCTCTTGTAGAATGAAAAAGTGGAAGACTTTAGAAAACAAGAGGTAGATTTTCTTGAGGGAAAAAAGGAAGAAGTTTGGGATTAGAATAGTAAAAGAAAGGAACTTGATAATAAGAGGACAAGCGTAGAATCAATGGGCATATGATGTCACATCTATCTCTTGATAAACAATTTTGCCTAACCTTGTGCTATGGGTGTGGCATTCCTTTATAACCCTTGTTTCCCTCCATTATGTATTCCTTTGTTTGATCATTTGTGCATTAGAATATATTGGAATTTTGTTTCCATGAAAATGCCATTTCTAAATCTCTTAGGAGTTGCAAACATTTAAAGGCTAGTGCTCCTATTCTAGTGAATGTCATTCATCATATAATGTCACCATTTGAGCGCTTTAGACCCGACCATCGCATGTGATTTACATCCAAAATACCAAATGCACCTTGGCTTCTAATCCATTCCCATAAATCTATGAGATTCACTAGATGGGCCCTTCATTTTTTGTGATAGATAGTTCTTTTTGCGTGGTTGGGGTTGCTAGACGTCCATCTTATTTCAATGCATGGACTTGACAAAGGGTTGCTAGACGTTCATCTTATTTCAATGCATGGACTTGACAAACTATGAATATCTTTGGTTGTGTTTCTAGTCATCTATTTGATAAAAATGTCCATCAAGATACTTAGAATATAGGCCAACTAGAATTGATGAACTTCCTCCACATCTACAAAAGATAACATTGAAGACAACTTCAACTCCTCCACCACCTCCTCCAATTGTGATATACTTCTTCGTATTTTTCATCCAATCAAACTCACATTTTTTGAATTCAAAGCTCAATCAGATATCAACTCTGCCATCTCCAGAATGTTTCTATCACATAACCCTATCATCCATCCTTCAACAATTCCATTTCCACAAATCACTGATTCGATTGCTCTTTCTAGAATTCAACTGATCCTTGATCCTCCTTTCACACCCATAGGTTATAAAATCAACATCCCTCAACTGGAATCTTTCCAAGATGCATATACTGAAAAACTTCTTCAAATGCTTCTAGCATCAAGGCCACCTAGAACAATATCACCATCTCCCACAGGACCTTTTAATATCACTTTCATAATTGAGGAAGAGTTTTTATTCTATTCAGAAGCTAATCTGCAAGCTATTGTTGACAATCTTCCTCTTTCTTATTCAAACCTTACTATTTCATCACTTCTTCACAAAATATGGGTGAGTTATTCAACACCATCCCCCTCACCTAAACAAAAAATTTCACCTAAAATAACTAGAAAACCAAAAACCTCACCCTCTCCAAAAATAGCTACAAAAACAAAAATATCTAGAAAACCACTTCTGTCCCCATACCAAAACAAAGAGGAATCCCAGAATTCTACCTCCAAAGGTTCACAAAAAGTCTTCTCCTCCTTGATATACTCTGTATTATGAAGAATACATGGCTAGAATGAATGCCAACACTGAACTCATTCTTAAGAAGCAACCTACTCTTTTTCCTGAACTCCTAGACCCCACCTTTAGAGAATGCATTAATATCATTTATGTTTCAACCTATAAAGACCCCTTCTTAACCCAAGTACCACCCACTGAAACTCCCAAAGATCCCACTTTTGTTCCCCTCCCCCCCTAGAATTAAAAAGATTGTATCTTAACCTAGATCATCTTCCAAACAAACCATCAAAAACCTACCTCCACAACCACAATTCCTTCTTCTTCTAAAGACCCTCACTTCTTTCCTCTAACCTACACTTGAAAACCATGAACATAACTTACTGCTATATTTAACTCACATCTTCCTTTTCTAGCTACATTCATTTTTAAATGTGATGTTACTTCATTATGCTATGCTTTTTCTACTGTATCTCAACCTGCCATGATGTATCTCAGTTTGTTCTCATGTATCTTAATTACTCTTACTATGTAATTTAACTGCCACTTTGATGTATATACACATTTTGTTATTTTAATGCAATCTCTTTTTTATTTCCTTACACTTCATTCGTTTTTATTATGATAAAAATGGGGAGAGAAATAAGAGAAAATAAAAATGAGAGAAATAAAATTTATAACTAAGTACATTCTGGGTACATATATTCAAGAGCCCCACCAAGCAAATAAAAATTGTATATTCTCAATTTTTTAATGAAAGGTTTATCACTCAAATGTTTTATTATCATAAAAAAGAGTGATAATGTTAACTCTAACCCCTTTACTAAGCTTGATTTTGATAATGAATGAGATTAAACAACTTAGTTTTGATGATGAACAAACAAATGAGTGAAGAATTAAGGTACTAATAGATTACTTTCCAAGTGATGCAGCATTAAATGTCAAAATAGATTAAGGAGAGTAACTACTAGTAATAAAAGGTATTAATTGTAAAATTATTAGATAACCCTTCAAAAGAATACATTTAAAAGGAATGCTCAAACAAAAGATCATTCAAAAATCACTAATAAGTAATTTAGAATCTGTTCAGAGACTTGGTATGAAAGATTAGAAGTTAAGAAGAAATCAAGAATCAAATAAAAACTTTGTTAAAAGTACTTCAGAAAGACATCAGAAACAAAATATGAAACTTAGAAGCTCTCAAACGTTACTAGATATAACTTAGAACCAAGCCAAAAGTAGATCAAAACCTCCTCAGAATTAGGATGTAGCAATATCACACATCAGAAGACAAACAAAAGTTTTCTCAAAATTACAAAAGCACGTTAGAAGAAAAATAGAAAAACTTTGTGCATTCAAAAATTCTTTAGAGGAACAAATAGAAGCAATACTAAGGTGCACATAATTAATCCAGAAGTAAAAACTCAAGTCAAAACCTTCTCAGAAGATCTTCAAAAATAAGACAAAGGAACGTCAGAAGTAATATCGACCCTCAGAAGCATCATTCAATATCCAGAAATATCTTAGAAGAAATATCAAGGCATATAGAATTATGCTAGAAGAAACTTCTGCACTATAGAAGCAACTCAGAATGTTAACACACTACTTAGAAGCAACTCAGAATGCAATAACACTACTCAAAAGCAAGTTAGAATGCTGACCCACTACATAGAAGTAACTCATAAGCATTCTCAAAGGTGTTTTTAAGAAGGCATGAGTCAATGAAGAATAATAGAAGCAAAATCTAAGTTTCATAGGTAAATTAGAAGTTACTCTAAGTACCTTTAGAAACTTAAAATATGACCTTTAAAGGATAAATAATGCATAGAAAATCTGAAGAGGATACTTCCAAAAATTTACTTATCACAAAAATTCTAAAGAACCACTTCAGAAGTTCTATTAAGCTATGGAGCGAATGACAGAAGTTCTGGGCGCTTTACTCGAAATTTCTGAACCCCGACAAGATGCAAAAGTCATTACCAACCCTGCCTAACTAATTTGAAAATGATGATAAAGGTTGCAATGACTAAATCTTTTCAAAGCCTATATAAAGATGATTAAGGCAATACTAAAACATATTAGAGAACACATTGAAAATCATTTGATTTAAGAAGAGAATTCACAATCTTCCATCATTCAACTCCAACTGCTAAAACACTGCCAAAGTATTCAAACCCTTTAAAGCTAGATCTATGTCAACTTCAAAGGGAGTTTGAATCTTATCTTATTGCATACTTTATTTATTTAATTGAGTTTTAATTTTCATACATGTCTGCCTAAGTAAGAGGCATTATATTGTACATTCCATTTGGAAAAACAAGTAAGTTAGTTGGTAAGCTCTGTGAAACCAATAATTTGTAAAAGTTTCTGGTCAACTTCGAAAAACCAGTAAGTTAGTTGGTAAGCTTGGAAACCAACATATATAAGTTACTTAGTGAGCTTGAAAATCAATGTATAAAAGTTTATGGTTTGGAAAACCAGTATATTGTTGGTGAACTTGTAAAACCAATAAATGTTTGAGTGGAACCTGAGTTTAGTACAGGAGACTAACTCAAAGAAGTGGAGTAGAAATCCAAGAAGGGCCAAACCACTATAAAAATATTGTGTGTATGTGTCGTGAACTATTCTTTCTTTTATCTTAAGCACATCTCTCAAGTTATTGGCCAAAATCTTTTAAAGCTCAATTCAACCCCCCCTCTTAGGTCACTATCTAGTTTGGGACCAAAAGGGAACCCCGTTCCTACATCTACTCTTCAAAGAGCACACACTCATTTACCTTTGGTTCCACTATATCCCCTATAATGGCTCCCAGCACTCTTATAGATTCTAGCTCTAGGGGGTGTAAACAATGTTCCCAACACTCTTTTGGATTCCAACTCCAGGGGGCATAAACACAGTATTACCAGCATTCTTTTGATTTACATGAGCTCATCAGGAAACTCACTGGTTTCAAGGATTACCAACAAACTTGTTAGTTTTTCAAAGCTTACCAATAATTCATATAATGTGGTTTTCATGAGCTCATCACAAACTCACATAGATAATTAACAATACTCATTTTTATACATTATTTTGCCTCTTATACCAGGCTAATTTGTATAGAGTTTAAGCACATATGTAATAATTTTCCGTTGAAGCACATTAGATATTAATGCTCTAAAAAATATGATTAGGATAGATCTTTATGGCTCATTATCTATTAACACAATGGAGATTAATTATCTAAGAGGAAGCATTATCTATTTGAGAGAGGTTACTTATTTAAGCTTTATTCTCGTTTTTCTCTCAGCTTCCTCAACCTTCTTCATTAACACTGCACTACCTTTATATTACTTCAAAAATTTCTATCTGTTGGAGGTAGTTGGCTTTCTTTGAATGTTGAAGACCATTCTAAATTTTTGTCACATTGAAAAGTTATCTTCTTAATAAACTCATTATAGCTGGAAGCTTGCAATGTCGTCCTTGAGTAAGATTCCTTTTCAGTTTTGGTAAACACCGGATAAAGACTTTTCTATATAACTGACTCTTTCATTATTTTAGAAAGATGCCCATTAGGCCTGAAGGAATGCAACCTTTGAGATTTGCAATCTTTGTCAGAGTAAAGATTATTTTCCTTTGAATTTATTTTCTTCTTCGGTTAAGCTCAATTTGTTCGGTATTTAATAAGATTTGTTTTAAATGAAAGTTTGATCAGAAAGTGCAGCCAACAATGTCTAGTAGAAGTAGCTTCTACTCATCGTGATATGCCATGAGATTCAACCATAGTTTGTCCAAGGAATTTCTCTGATCAAGTCCTAATTTGTCTCTTGTAAGTAATAGACAAATTGAGTCTGAGTAGGTCCATATGATAAAAAAATTCATCTTTGTAAATTTTTCTGAGCAGCATTTTACTCCATCTTCTATTTTTTTGTTTTAAGTGACAGATGAATTGCACAGGCACAAATGAAGTTCTTTTCTTTACCATTTATCAAAGGAAGTTTTCTCACAAGATGAAGTTTCTTTCATCAGACGAAGTAGCTTTGTCTGTCGATTTATCTATTATAAGTAATGGGCAACTCTTATTGGCGTGGACAAGGTAGACAAAATGATTTTGTCTATTGATTTGTGTGTAGAGATTTACAAATGAATTTGCAAGGTTAGATGAATTTCTTCAACTAGTTCATCTACTGGTTTATCTATCGTAAGTAATAAACGAATTAACAAGCTATAGACAAATCCTTTTTCCAGCAGTTCATTTATTGGTTTGATTGTTACAAGTAATAGACAAATTGTATAGATGCATAGATGAATCATTTCCTCAGCAATTCGTTTGATGGTTTGCCTATTACAAGTGGTAGATGAACTTGCAGATGAAGACGAAAGACAACATAAGTTATTCATCTATGACCGCTATGCCGCTTCTACTTCATCTTCTTTATCATCTGTAGAGGATTGCAAACAAGTTCCTTGATCTTCTTCAGTTTCAGATAGACTTTATATGAGAGACAAAAGCTTGAATGATTCGACTCTATTTTTAGCTCTTCATTTTTTTAAGTTCCTCTCCATTTCATTGATGATTCTATAATCTAAATTTATCTTTGTGTTATTGACAGATGTTGAGTATAAGTAGTTTATGTGACTTGTCCATGGAATAATTTGTCTGAATCTATCTGAGGCAGATGCTATCTGATACTGACTTTATCTATAGGAGATTTATTTGATCACTCATTGAGGCTTGAACATTATAGCTTAGATGTTATTTGTGGCTTCTTTTCAAAGTTCTAGTGTCATTCTTTCTAAGCATTCTTGTCTTCTTTTAGTCAGTGGATTTTGTTTGCTGATGCATTCTCTATATATGTTGTCCACTGTATTTGCGTTGCTTCCCTGTATATCATTTATTTCTGTCTCTGCAATACTTGGGAACACAACTATTAGTACCACAAGTGTTCACTCATATGTTGTTACTCATCTCAAGACCTAGTTGTTTGCTATACCATTTGGTTCAATACCTTTTGCTTCATCATTACCTCATGGGTCATAAGCAAACCCATGAGGTCTTCAACTTTCATTTTATCCAGGTCTTCTACTTTTTGGATTATTGTAACCTTTTCCATCCATTATCTTGGCAAAGATCTCAAGAGCTTTTTCACTATCTTGGACTCTTCATACTTCTCACCTAAGCTCTTCAAATTATTGGTTATTCTTTGAAGCCTCCCAAACATCTCTGAAATGGTTTCTAATTTTGCATTTGAAAGGATTCATATTCCTGTACTAACAAATTGATTTTGGTCTCTTTAATCCGATCAGTGTCTTCATATGCAACTCAAAGTTTATCTCATATCAACTTTACAGAATTGCATGATGAAATCTTTTCAAACTTAGATGGCGATAATGCACAATAGAGTCGTTTTTAGCCTTGTTGTCTCTTTCTACCAATACAATGTCTTTTGATAGCATTGCCATCTTTGATAATTTTCTATAACTTATAGTCAGTGATTGTTAAGAAATTCTGCATATGCATTTTTCAATACCCATAATTGGTGCCATAAAAAAATGAGGGTCTGAAGGTTGACTATCCCTTGATCATGGTGTTCTGGAATGTGTTAGCTATAGGGATTACTTCAAGCAATTAATAATGTTTGGTTACCAAAAGTAATTATTGAAGCCCGCTCTAGTACCAATTGTTGATCTCGTTTGAATGGCAGCTCAAGAGGGGGGGAGAGATGAATTGAGCATTAAAAATTTATAGCCAAATCACAGGAATTTTTATAGTGGTTCGGCCCAAACACAACACTTACTCCACTCTCTAAGTCAACCTCTCTTACTGCACTCGGGTTCCACTAAACACCTATTGGTTTTACAAACTCACTAACAAACTTCTACAATTGTTGGTTTTCAAAGCTCACTAACGAGCTTATACAAGCACAATAATACAACTAGCAAGCCACTTGCTTGGTGTCCCAAATAACAAATGAAAATGTATAATAAAATGCCTCTTACACGGGCAGATTTGTACAAAGTTAAAAGCGAAAGAAATAAATGTAACACAGTGAGTACAAGAAATTTTAGACTCCAAAAGATTGCAGAGGAATAAGATCTGAATGCAGTTGGTATGTTGTGTTTCTTAGTGGGGTTGGAAGAAAACTTTAAGATTTGAGTAAATACTCTTTTTTTGCTTCTCTCTATAAAATTTTAACTTACAAACATTTGCAACTGTTAACCTAAGGTGTTAAATATTGGATAATTATGAGTCCACGTAATTGTACATGAATTTGGATGTAATTGATGGAATTAGCATGTAGTTTAATGATGTATATATGGGAGAAATTATGATATAAATACATGAGAAAAATAGGATCTAAAAAGGGGGAGAAAAAACATCAAAACAAGGAGTAACAATTTTCGGGCTGCAACGCCCAAATTTGTCATCATGGCATGTTCTACAAAGGTAGAAATAGGAAAGCAGCAAATTTTGGCACCATGATGCAAAAAAGCTGAGTCGTGATGCCATTTTATGATGAAGGGTATCTAGGCAGCTAGGAAAGGCTGGCGCAGTAGTGCTGGTGTGGTGAGTCAGCAGAGCACAGGAAAAATGTGATTTTTAAGGCTGTTTCAGCCCAATTCAACCTAATTTTCTTCTTCCTCTCTTCTCTCATGCCCTAGCTTGAAAAACCCAACCCATATATGCTCCATTTTATGTCATTTTCATGAGAAAATCGATGAGATTATGTGCAAGAGCAAGGATCCTAGCCTTTACACCCAATTTTCATCATTTTGGATCATGGAAAATGGTGGAAAGTTGAGTTTTGCTGCACATGGTGAAGATCTTGGCGATTGGAGTATGATTCTTGCTTAGGGATGGCAACCATGCACGAAATTGAAGGTAAGCCTCTTTTTCCTATCCAATTTCATGATTTTGCCTCGCTGAGATTTACACCCAATTCATGAATAGTAGTTTTGGGGAAGAGGATGGGAGTTTGTTGTTGAATTCATGGGGAAAAACAAGTAAAGCATGCCTTGTGATGATTTTGGCTCATAAATTAAAATGATATCTCATTAAAGCTCATTAGATATCAATGCTCTAGGTATATGATTAGGATAGAATGTTTTAGGTTCATTTTCTATCAGCACAATGGAGACTGATTATATAGGAGGAAGCACAGTTTTATTGTGAGAAATATTTCTTATTTATGCTTGTTTTTGTTTTTCTCTAAGCTTCCTCAACCTTCTTCATTGTTGCTACACTACCTTTATATTGGTTTAGAAACTTTTGCCTGTTAGAGGTACTTAGCTTTCTATTAATGTTGAAGACTGTTTTAATTTCTCCCATTGGAAAGCTGTCTTCCTGAGAAACTCAGTTGTAGTTGGAAAGCCTGTAGCACCAACTTTGAAGAAGGTGCCTTTCTATTTTAAGCAAACACTAAATGAAGACTTTTCTTAGTTGACTGACTCATTTACTATATGGAAAGATGCTCATTAATCTTGAAGGGACGCAACCTTTGAAAGTTGCAATCTTTAGAATGTAAACTGTATTTTTTTGAATTTCTTTCCTATCTTCATCTAATCTTGAATTATCTAGTCTACTTTATAAAATTTGCTTCAAATGAGATTTTGACCAGAGAGTGCAATCAACGATGTCTGGCATGGATGGCTTCTACTCTTCATGATATTTCATGTTTTATCTGAGAACTTTGTCAGATCATGTCTTGAATTTGTCTCTTGTAATTAGTAAACAAAGTAATTCTGAGTAGATCCACGCGATAGACCACTTCGTCATTATCAGAGTCTATTGTATCAATTTACCTCGTCTTCTAGTTTGTCTATTATAAGTAATAGCTAGATCGTAGTAGCGTAGATGGAGTTTCTCGTCTACATTATTCATCGGATGACGTTCTCTTGACAGACAAAATTTCTTTCATTAGGTGAGGTGGCTTTGTCTGTTATAAGTAACAAATAATCTTTGTGGCATAGACAAAGCATCTTCATGGCAAACGAAATATCCTTCACCAGACGAAGTCTTCTTCTTATCAGTCAAAGTACCTTTGTCTATTGTAAGTAGTAGATGATTCTTCTTGACAGACAAAGCTTTTTCCATGATAGAGAAAATGTACTTTGTCTGTTATTTATTTTCTAAGATTAGCAGACAAAGTTTCAGCCCATAAAAAAAATCTTCCAAACGTCTGTTGGTTTGACTATCGTAAGTGACAAATTCTCCTTTGAGTCGCTTATACAATAGTTGTTTGTTAAGTTACAAATGACTCATTGAGGCATGGACGACTTGCTTCTTTAAAAGGTTGTCTGATGGATTTGTCTATTGCTAGTGACAGACAACTCTTATAGGTAAAGACAATAGACAAAGTTTTCTTCTTTAGTTATTATGCTGCTTCTTCTTCGTGTTTTATATTTTCATAGATTACAGATAGGTTCCCTAGCCTCTTTAGTTTTCAAAAGAGCTTTATATGATAGACAAATGCTTGATTAATTTTCTCTCCATTTTAGCTTCTTCATTTGTTTAATTTCTACTTTATTTTGTCTCTTCTTCTGCAACCTGAGATCATCTTTGAGTTGCAGATAAGTGTTGATTATAATTAATTTTTTTGTCTTATCCATGGAACGATTTGTCTAAACCTTCTTGAAGTAGATGCTATCTGGCACTGACTTATCTATAGACAATTTGCTTAATCACTCAGTGAAACTTGAGCTCCATGACTACAAATTTACTTGATGACTTCTTTTCAAAGTTTCAATGTTATTTTTTCTAATCATTCTTATCTTCTTTCGGTCAGTGGATTGTGCTTGCTGATGCATTCACTGTGTACACTGTCCACTGTATTCAAATTGTTGTTCTGTATCTTTAGACCTATTTCTACAACCCTTGGGATTACAATTGTTAGTACCATACATGTTTACTGATATGTTGTTCCTCATCATCAAAACTTGACTGATTGCTACATGCACTATTTGGTTCAATAAATGTTTCGTCAAACATGTAATATACATCATTTTGCTCTAAACCCATTCATGGCTCACATAACCCATACACAAAAACCCCTTTTAACCTCTAACTTGCTCATAACCCAAAATCCAATTTCACCTATTTTAATCACCACATACAAGTCTTAAAACATTATAAGTCATGTATTAATAATTTTTCCCCATGATTCTTAAAGCAATTTCACCATTTCCCTAAAGAATCACTATTTATGAAAATCCCTAATATAGCAACTTTCAATTTTGGTTGGGGGAAAGTGACTCACCATGATTTCCAAGCATGGCTTCCTCTCATGGATGAAAAATCCAAGCTCCAAGCTTCCATAGTTTTTTCTAACTGCAGCAAGTAAGATTTTTTTTTCCTTTTTCACCTTCCAAACATATAAACTCTAAGCTAGAAGGGAGGATGGGAAGATCACTTATCTCAATCCACTTGTTTCCTAGATAAATAAGCAAGAAATCCAGAGCGGAAAGATGGGTTTCAAGGCTAGGGCGCAGGAGAAGAAGGGGAAAATGGAAATGCGGTGAAATGGAATGGAATGGGTTTTTAAAAGCCATTCACCATCATTGGCCACTGATGGCCGCGGCGGTAGCTTCTGCTATACGCCTATGCCCCATTTGTATGAACCGGCGCCACAACTCTGCCATCTGGCATTGCAACTCCATTTTCCACTACCCGCCAAAATGCTTCCATTTACTTAAAGTTTTTTCAACCTTTTTCATACATTCTTCCTCCATTATTTTTTTTATCATTTATTCCACATAAAATAACATAATTACACCAAAATTTTACCTTATCAACATGTAATCATGTCACATAATTATTCACATTTACACATTTACATTTCACTCATGTGAAATTCATACATAGTTGGATTCTTTGATTTAAAACACAATTTTTTCCATTTCTATTCTACATTATAATCATTATAATCATACTAAAACAATAGCAATTCATTCCAAGAGATAATTGTTCAAAACTTAACACCCCTATGCCAATTGATTCTTATTATTTGCTTACATTTGCAATTTCCTAAATCGAGCAAGTTATGCATTTCTTGTCATATCACCTGATCATTCAAGGAACATGTACTCTTACACAATTCCACATACAAGGTGCTCAAAGTGTTAAAACTATCTATTTCAATAATATAGGCATAGGCTTTTGGAATCATACCTCGATTTTGTATTAAACAATCATACTCAGTTTCATGGTAATTACAACTATAGTAGTATGCTTAAGGAGGTACATGTCAGTCCAGCCTAGATTCATATGTAATTTCATTATCAGAATAAAAAAATCAACTTTTTCAAAGTGTCTGATCATCAAGCTTTTGCAACAAAGTACCTTTCTTATCAATCCAGTCTTATTCTCAGGACTTCAACATTTAACCACCATGCTATACTCATTTCTCACTATGCTCCTGGCCAAAAGCTAGTTAGATCTACGAAAATCTCTTCTTGTTATTCGTGGCACTCCGCCCTCATTGCTCCATAAGGACCACAAGTTAACTAAATCAATGACCATGCTAATACATGCCTCTGTGCCCCCAAAGCACATCCACACTCACATGGTACCATAATATTTTTAGGCCTTCTAGGCCATCATGTCATCTTAAAATATATTTTCTCCAATATAGCATAATTATACCACAAACACATTGCACATCAATGTAAAAAAATCAATATATGACTAGGACAATGTAACATCAATACAATACAATCTAAATTCATAAAATCCCAGGCCAATCATTATTAAAAATAGGCCCTCCAATTCACCACACCCATTAGGCATCTAGATAATAGGCCATCCAGGTCTCCACCATATGTAGATGTTAAATCATACCGGGCCATCTAGGCAGTACAGCCAAGCCTCATGCCAAACACAGGCCTCATCCTATATGGATGCCAGGTCCAACGAGCTATCCAAGCATCATAGCCAAGCCTCAGGCCAAACATATGCCTCATCCTATATGGATGTCATATCCAACGGACTATCATGGCATCATAGCCAAGCCCCACCCCTATGGGTGTCAATTCCAGGTCATCAAAGGTGGGTCCACATCCGGCCGTTCAGGCCACTATGCCAACAACTAGCAATATCCATATATAGCCATACTGGCCATCACTCCTCATATGTGTTATATCCAATTTAGGCAAAATCGGCCTTCACAAATTCAGGCATCTTTCGTCCATCCAAATATCACCCATCTCCCATAACACTTAAAACATACACAAAACTCAATTATACCCATCATGTTCATGACTCATGATGGATTAGAAAACAATACCATATCAATAATTTCAATGCCAACAACTCACATTGGCAAAATTTCTTTAATCAATGAGACAGGGGAAATACAATATTTTATAAATCACATTATCAATAAACCAACTCAATTCAACTATAGGGAAACCCAATGTTAATCAACATTGTCATGGCCCACATGCCAATTCATTCAAATCAACATGCTCACAAGCAAGGTTATTCAATGATACATGGATATGTCGTCTATGGTAAGAAGCAAAACAATGCTATGTAAACAACATTGTAATCAAATAACTAGTCTCTTATAAATTATTCAATTCAATACATAAACATACACAATGTCATCACTACATATCAATCACATCAATGTCATCTTGGCATTGCAATCAATCACTAACGTCCAGCCAAATCAATTACCCAATCAATTAGGGTTCACACGATCAAATAATCTTAAGGAATCCTATGATTCCATCACAATCATACAAATCAATTAAACATTCATACAATGTTTATTCATAAAACTTCACAGTTTCATCATGTCAATTTCACACCCTAAAAACATAATAGTTGATTATTCAATACAATGTGCATATGAGCACCACCACGTTTCATTGCACCACTCTGATCATAACTAATATATGTCACCACCTATTCACATAATCAGGTGATCTTTGTGCTATCACAGCACCATCATTTTCATTTCATATGGAAATCATGCATCCATAATCACATCAATTCATAATTACTATTTATATCAACTATACCTTATCATACCACTTCACACTTATCAATTATCTGCCCTCTACTCATTCCTCCCGCCTTCCTACTTACTCTTAAGTTCATATTCTTCCATTTTATGGCATGTCATTTCCTATCTACTTTCACTAACAATTGCCACCATGATCTGAGCTTAGTGTTGTCACACAAATTAGTAGGACTTATCACATAGATAAATTACTAGCTCTAATACCACCTGTAACGCCTTGTAACCCCCACCCTATGCATTTTGACTATCTAGGTCAATTCTGTTAAACATATCTCACACTGAGGCCAATGTGGTATGCCACCGTCTTATATTGCAAAGAAAAATTTTACCAAAAATCTACTAGAGTCTCCCTTGAAATATAAGGTTTTGCACTTATACATCCATGCATCACATAATAATATATTTCTATTTATCTTTACAACATAGATGAAAATCATTAAAACTCACTTCTACACCTAGAGCTACTTAGAACCATAACTACATAATGATGGCAATTAACATTGACCATATATACAATATTCATCCACAAATACGTAAT
Organism: Pouteria campechiana; assembly: GCA_036873735.1. Lineage (NCBI taxonomy): Eukaryota > Viridiplantae > Streptophyta > Magnoliopsida > Ericales > Sapotaceae > Pouteria > Pouteria campechiana. The sequence goes on along the minus strand of JAYJMB010057834.1, from coordinate 5,843 downwards.
ATGTCAATTACATCAAATGACTATGATATGCCAATACATTTCCATATATAACAAATATGTATTTTATTTAAATACATCAATTAAATTCATTAAAAACAATTACACATACATCACGGGATTCCAATCCCAATTCTATGACTTTATCATGAATCATATCTTCCTCGGCTCTATCATTACTCTGTAATTTCCCTCTTTCTAAGGAAAATAGTCTACATTAAATCCAGAAGAGTATACCCTAAAATATGATATTATATACCTATGCAATAATTTATCATATAAAGCCATAATCTTCAAATAAAAGATAATCACAAATCTAAACCATAAAACATGCCCATTCATATCCAAAACTGCCCAGGACTTGTCTTCTCGTGATGATAATAAGCTAAATGAATAATATACATTCATCAATAATATAATAAATAAATTATTATGACATGTCAATACATTTCATTATACATCAATTGAATCTTTTAAATGTATTTATACAATTTATCAATCCCTCGCCATGGGGCCTACTATGCATTTCACCATTCCCTCACCATTTCCCTATTTTTAAGGGAAATTTCTGCTAGACATTCGACAAAATCTGCCCCCAAATATATGCGGTTAAACCTGTGCATACATTATTGTAATTCTATCCATTTCCATAATTACCAAAATAATATCTAAATAGTAACATTTATCACAAATTTACACCCACACCTATACTCACAACTTCGCCCAAGATCTGAACCATATCATGATGGCACTGTTAATCCCCAGAATCATACCATTTCGCTTACAAAATCATGAATAGTTAATATGACATGCTATTACATTTCATTTACATTATTTGGATTTACTCATACATCATATAATTATTTAATCAAATACAATAATATCTATATTAAGGGGTGAATCCAAGCAACTGAGTAAGCAAGTATGAATAAAATATCTGTAATGATATCAAGGAATATTATGCAATATTCCATATCATTCATCATTTTTAGCATCAAATAAGAATAACATATCACATTCCATCAAAATCCTGAAACCCTCATGTTCTCAGGCATCCATATACAAGAATGAAGTCATATACATGAGCATATGAACAAGGGATATCCATGATCCCTTCAAGTCATTCATATATTCAAATCATTGCAACTTGATGCAATGCTATTATCTAGACAATGAAACATAATAATCAATAATATCCTCTATTCTTGACAATTTGTCATCTAACCAACTAAACAATGCATTATTAACATAAAGACATCACAGTCCTATCAGTCATCTTAATATAGTTAAAGGGCACAAACCCCTTCCTTCATAAATCAAGAAACCTAAGAATAAGATGATTCATCATGCCAAACATATGAATAAATATAGTTTTAGATAATTCAACTAATAAACCACATCAAAAATTTATTGGCAATCCATAACATCCGTGCCTGAAAATACCAATGGGATAATCAATACCCTAGTCATATAGTTATCAGAAGGAAACACCTACTTACCTTAACAATGAGTCATCTTACACTTCTTGAGCTCCATAATGCCACAAATTCCTCAGCTTCTCATCTAGCTCAATTGGCCCTATATATATAACCACATCATTCATTTACAAAAGCAACTCTAACTAATTTATTTCAAACCAATGAATTGGATACTATGATCGATTTTTTTCTAAACTCATATACTTCCGAATGCATAATTGCATGCTATCATTAATTACAAGGTCATCCATGTCTCTTTAGTCATTTCCTACTCATGCTTTTCCTACATCATGTTAATACCAATTTCCTTAATACCAATTTCATAGCTAATTTTGGACTAATCACTAATACCACTTGCCTCATGGCAATGTTACATCAAGTATGCAATATACATCATTTAGATAACATAATTTCAAGAAATTTGCTCTTAGAAATTTCCTTTCCAATGTAAATATTTGCTATACAACATGCTTAACTTGCAATTAATCTCAAGAACAAGCTAATTGGACCTTTAATACAACCCATTCATGGCTCACATAACCCATACACAAAAAACCCTTTTAACCCCTAGTTAGTTCATTACCCAAAATCCAATTTCACCTATTTTAATCACCCCATAAAAGTCCCAAAACATCATATGTCATGCATTAATCATTTTTCCCCATGATTCTCAAAGCAATTTCATAATTTCCCCAAAGAATCACTATTCATAAAAAACCCTAATATAGCAACTTTCAATTTTGGTTGGGGGAAAGTGACTCACCATGACTTCTAGGCATGGGTTCCTCCCATGAACGAAAATCCAATCTCCAAGCTTCCATTAACTCCTTCCAATTGCAATAAAGAAGATTTTCTTTCCTTTTTCACCATCCAAACATCAAAATTCTAAGCTAGAAAGGAGGATGGGAAGATCACTTATCTCAATCCACCTTAAGAAATTTAGGGTGGAAAGATGGGTTTCAAGGCAAGGGTGTAGATGAAGTAGGAGTAAACAGAAATGAGTTGAAACGAAACAAAATGGGTTTTTAAAACCCATTCATCATCATTGGCCACTGACCGAGCGCTGCGACTCTAGCTTTCACTGGACGCCTACACCTCATTTTCATGAACAGGTGCCGCAACTTTGCCATTTGTCATTGCGATGCCATTTTCCATTGCCCACCAAAATGCTCCCATTTACTTGAATTTTTTCAACCTCTTTCAAACATTCTTTCCCCCATTGTTGTTTCCATCATTTATTCCACATAAAAAAAACATAAATTGCACAAACATTTTAACTTAATCAACTTGTAATCATGTCACACAATCAATCACATTTACATATTTAATTTTCACTCATGTGAACTTCACACACGGATTCTTTCATTTCAAACACACTTTTTTTCATTTCAATTTACCATTATAATCATACTAAATCAACAATAATATGTTCCAACATTTAATTGCTCAAAAAGTAACACCCCTGGGTGTTACAAAGCACCCTCCTTACAAAAAGCTTCAACCAGGGGTTACAAAGCACCCTCCTTACAAAAAGCTTCAACCTTGAAACTTAAAATGTCAGTTGATTCTTATTATTCACTTATGTTTGTAGTTTTCTAACTTAAGCAAGTTATACGTTTCTAATCATATCACCTGAACATTCAAGAAGCATATACTCTTACACAATTCCAAATCCAAGGTGCTCAAATTGTCAGTGCAATCTATTTCAATAATACAGGCATAGGCTTTTGGAATCATACATCAATTTCGTATTAAACAATCATACCAGTTGCATGGTAATTCCAACTATATTAGTATGCTTAAGGAGGTACATGTCAGTCTAGCCTAGATTCATATGTAATTTCATAATCAGCGTAACACAAAATCAACATTTTCAAAGTGTTTTATCATCAGGTGTTTTCAACCAAGTACCTTTCTTATCAATCTAGTCTTATTCTCAAGACTTCATCATTTTAACCATCATGATATACTAGTTTCTCACTATGCTCTTAGCTATAGCCTGTCAGATCTATGAAAGTCACTTCCTATTATTCGAGGCACCCCACCCAGATTTCCCGTAGGGACCACAAGTTAACTAAATCAATGACCATACCATTACATACCTCAGTGCCCCCAAAGCACATCTGCACTCCCATGGTACCATAACATTTTTAGGCCATCTAGGCCATCATGTCATCTTAAAATATATTTTCTCCAATATATTGTAATTATACTGCAACGACAATGCACATCAATGTAAAGAAATCAATATATGACCAGGAAAATTTAACATCAGTATAATGCAATCAAAAATCATAAAATCCGAGGCCAATCGTTATTAAGAATAGGCCCCCCAATTCACCGCACCAACCAGGCATCTAGATATTAGGCCATCTAGGCCTCCACCCTATGCAGATGTAATATCATACTAGGCCATCAAGGCAGTACAACCAAGCCCCAGGCCAAACACAGGCCTCATCCTATATGGATGTCAGTTCTAATGGGCTATCCAGGCATCATAGCCAAGCCCCAGACCAAACACAGGCCTCATCCTATATGGATGTCATGTCCAACAGGGTATTTAGGCATCATAGCCAAGCCCCACCCCTATGGGTGTCAAGTCCAGGTCATCATAAACCTCATTGCCATCGCAAGTGGCATCGCTATCATAGGTGGAATGCAAACCATCACAAGTCTCTTCGCTATCACGGGTGGCAGCCAGGCCATCCCAGGCCTCTTTGCCATCATAGGTGGGTCCACATCTGGCCATCCAAGCCACTATGCAAACTAGCAATATCCATATCTGGCCATAATGGCAATCACACCTCATATGTGTTAAATCTAATTCAGGCCAAACCGGCCTTCACAACCATGCCATTCAAGCATCCTTCGTCCATCCAAATATCCCCTATCTCCCATAACACTTAAAACATACATATAATTCAATTATACCTATCATGTTCATGACTCATGATGGATTACAAAACAATACCATATCAACAATTTCAATGCTAACAACTACATAGGCAAAGTTTCTTTAATCAATCATGCGAGGGAAATACACTATTTTATAAATCACATTATCAATTAACCAACTCAATTCAACTATAGGGAAACCCAATGTTAATCAACACAATCATGGCACAAATGCCAATTCATTCAAATCAACATGCTCACAAGCAAGGTAATTTAATGATACATGGATACATCATCCATGGTGATCCATGGTGAGAAGCAAAACAATGCCATGTCAATAACATTGTAATCAAATAATTAGTCACTTATAAATTATTCAATTGAATACATAAACATACGCAATACCATCATGGTATATTAATCACATCAATGCCATCTTGGCATTGCAATCAATCATAATTAAGAGATTCATCAAACATCATTCACTAGACTCATTGCATCACATGCCACGTCCAGTCAAATTAATTACCCAATCAATTAGGGTTCACATGATCAAACAATCTTAAGGAATCCTATGATTCCATCATAATCATACAAATCAATTAAACATTCATACAACATTTATTCATGAAACTTCACAGTTTCATCATTTCAATTTTACACCCTAAAACATAATAGTCAATTATTCAATATGGGGCACATATGAGCACCACCACGCTTCATTGTGCCGCTTTGATCATAACTAATATATGTCACCACCTATTTACATAATCAGGTCATCTTTGTACTATCACAGCACCATCATTTTCATTTCATGTGGAAATCATGCATCCATAATCACATCAATTCATAATTGCTATTTATATCAACTATACCTTATCATGCCACTTCACACTTATCATTTATCTGCCCTCTGCTCATTCTTCTAGCCTTCCTATTTACTCTTAAGTTCATATTCTTCCATGTTTTGACATGTCATTTCCTATCTCCTTTCATAAACCATTGCCATCATAATCTGAGCTTAGTGCTATCATATAGATAAGTAGGACTTATCACATAGATAAGTTAGCGGCTCTGATACCACCTGTAATGCCCCACCCACAACCTCCACCTTATGCATTTTGACCATCTAGGTCAATCCTGCTTAACATATCTCACACCGGGGCCAATGCAGGATGCCACCATCTTATATTCAAGAGAAGAATTTTATAAAAAATCAGCCAGGATCTCTCCTAAAATATAAGGGTTCTACACTTATACATCTATGCATCACATTATAATACAATTTTAGTTATCTTTACAACACAGATGAAAATCATTAAAACTCACTTCTACACCCACAACTACTTAGAACCGTAGCTGCATCATCATGACAATTAAGATTGAACATATATATAATATTCATCCACAAATACATAATATGTTAATTATATCAAATGACTATGATATGCCAATACATTTCTATATAATACA
>JAYJMB010057833.1:42111-73192 GCA_036873735.1 Pouteria campechiana | reverse complement strand
TATAACCCAAAATGTTGCTGTAGCACACAATCAAATCAATGTTGCCGGTTCTGTAGTCTACCAATGTTTCTAAATTTGGAGATGTCCTTGCTTCTTGGAATAAACAAAAAAGAAAAAGCTTTCCAAGGCCTCATTTTTAGCATAATCCTTGTTTAGTAGAAGCTTAGTGCGTAAGAAAGACTAGTTTGGATGGAAATCATAAAGAGGGTTTTGCTCTCACCTGTTAAACTATTATTCTAGCAGTGGCATTTAATTAATATTCCTTATTTAACAATTTATTCTTAACCCCTTCAATTTCTAATAATTAAGCATGATATATCACTCAATTTTCAAGAACTAAAATGGACCATCTGGCTTGGCTGATTTGCCCGAGAATCTGATGATAGATAATGGTCGACTCACCTTTCATTTTAATTCTTCTAAAATAACTGCTTTGAAATTTAAAATTTTCAGACTAATTTTAATTAATTGATGTTAATTTTATTATAACATTGTGTTACTTTTTCTGTAATACATTTTAAACATCAATGCAACACTTTTTTTTCTTTTGAGATCATACTAGAATAGAATAGCATATCATCTACGGATAAGTGAATGATCCAATTATTTATGGGTTATGGTTCTATTTTAATTACAGTTGAAACTTTAAACAACTACAAAAGTAACAAATAATAAAAAAATATTAACTATTTGAGGATAATTCATCATTTTATCTTTGCTAGTTTATTCACTTGTTGTTAAATTATTATTGTTATTTTAATTTTCATCTACATATTAGGTTTTATTTAACTTGTAATTTTTGTCATATGTGTTATAATTATAACATCATGTTCAAACCAATTCCAGCTAGTGATTGAACCAGTTCAACCTAGCCTAAATGATGGACCCATTCAGGTTTTTAGCAGATTAATCGATTTCTATGCATATCTGTGTACAGAAGACACGAAAAGGCAGCTATTAATGATGCACTTTGGACATTCATATTTAGCACTGAAGAAGTAATGAGTCGAGCATTGCATGTGCCATTTCAAATCATATTTTGATGGCTGTCTGACGCTGCTTGTCTTTTCACTGATCCCTCATGCCTTCACTAGAGAACATGGCTGCTTATAATACACCGTCTTCTATTTGCCCCATGTCACATCACACTAAGTGAGTTTTACAGCAATAATTGAACGCCGTAGCTCATAAAAAGACTAATCCAGCTGGGAGGAATTAATGAAAAGCGACTCACATGATAATTACATCGCTTGGAAATTGAAATGCCCCACATTAATCACACCACTCCTTGTGCTAAGGTGTCTTAATCCCAACATGAAACTTGTAAAGCAACCAAACCAACTTCACCCCATCCTAAAATGACATTCAAGTATTTGATGATTGCATTGATACTATAATGTGCTAAAAAACATGGTCTTCGAGGGAGGATAATTAATGAATAATTCGTTTGAGGCTTTAGGTGATGTATATATAGACTAAATCTGATCTATTCATCATGTTTAGCACCAAATTTCGGGATGGATAAATAGCTTGAATTATTAATCTGAACTATGATTTCAAAAGTATGAATTGAAAGTAAAATCAAAATTCATAATTTTAAATTGAGATTTTAGAAATAGTTCTAGTTCTAATTCACCCGAACTGCCTCTGTAAGTGTTGGTTTATCCACCTTTTATCCATTGAATTGGCGGTCAGGATCTTCCAACTAATGTCATTTTCAACAGGTGCTCCACTTCACCCTCCCTATCATTGGGCGGATCCAAACTGGCCAGTGTCTGCATGTCCACCAGGCATGAGTCGCCACCATTTCAAGTCGTGTGCTGAAAATCATCCTAGTGCTGTCTTTTCCGCGGGATGCTGTGTTAGAGGCTTACATGCAGAAATGCTAACACTCCATCGTCAATGTAAGTGGTGGACCATCCAACCACCCAATCAGCCGGCAATCAGGGCTGTGGTAAAATTTAGGCCGGCCAATGCATTGGGAACGATTTCATCCGTAAAAAAATTATTATTAACTCATTTAACGACAAAAATAAGACAAAACAAAGAGATAAAGCAGCCCATAGAAAGACAATCCGATTCCTAAAATACCATGTAAATGTGTGCCACGTTTGCTAAAGAGGTCGTCAGGGGCAGCTTGATTATTCTGCATGCAAATAAAGAAAAAAAAAACAAAAGAAAGAATAAGAAAACGGTAATTGCATTGGATCCATTTGGCAGCAATGTCTTTTATGCGAGTAGAGACAATAAAGGGTTGCTTCCACAGCCAAGGTTCTCTGTCGGAGGGGGGTGGTCCCCAGGGAGAGGTGGGAAGAGAGAAATGAATGAAAATTCATGGCGGATCGTAGATACGTGATGTCAGGATCTCCTGCTGCTGCTACCAGTTTTTGTTTTTAGATGTCAGACAAACAGACTTTCTTGTGACCGTGGGTTACTACCCAAATCATTTAAAAACTGCAAACTTTTCCAACAACTCAGCAAGGAAGATGCAGATGATGCGGATGCTCCCACCCTAACTTCTAGCCCTTCTCATGCACAGCTATGCAATAAAACAAGTGAATGGCTGCTTAACCACAAGTACTATTACCACTACCCTTGTCATAAGAATTCATTCTTTTTACTGGGGCCATTCAATAAATGCGTTTCGCATCCAACTTTTACACCCCACTCTATCATTCCTAAACCACACCCCTTCTTCCCCATATATATAAGAAAACTTAAGCCTTTGGATGAAGTAGTTGGATGTCTCTAAGAGATTAGTCTTTTCATGGTTGTTCATTGTAAAATATGGCATAATGGTACCAACAATGATCCCTTAAAATGGATTTCGGAAAACTTAAAGTGGGATTTTTTCAATTAAGCCCCTCAACATGAATATTATCTATTTGATAATAATGCTTAAAATCATTTTAATAAAAAAAATTGGTGAACCATAAGCCAGGTGGGAATTTTGGCAGGTTCATTTTCACTCTCAAGTAAATGTAATTTTAATATCCAACTAATTCTTTCATCCAAGTTAATTTCTATATTCTATATAAAATCTTTGTATTAAGTACAATTAATGAATTGAATTCCATTAAATTATTTTGGTTGTACCCAAATGCGAAAGACCCATGTTAAATTATTTTGAAACAAGTTATGAGAGATCATTACAAATGGAAACATATGCTTATTCATCAAAATCTATTTACTTTAGATAGAATTAAGCAAAAGATATTTATAGCATATTCATAAATTAGAAAAAGAGTAGAGAGAGAGAGAAAGAAAGAGTGATGAGTCAATTTTATACATATATATTACACATGTTTAAGCCTATTTATTTGTGAATCTTTGTATCTTTTAGATGAATTTAATACTTATTTATTAGATTTTATTAGATTCTTTGAAGATGAAAAAAAAGAAAAAAAATTGGAAAAGAAGCATATACAAAGATGAAGCAAATGAAGTAAAGACGGACTAAGCAACAAGCTTGTGCCACCGATGCCAAAACTGAACCACCACTGACTAGTGGCAATGACCCAGCATCACCAGTGCTAAAGGCAAACATCTTGCGAAATTTTTCCGTAGTTGTATATTTCTATTGGCTTTTTAAGGAAAAACTTAGGATTTTTTTAGGTTTTTCTCACTTCTATTTTGAGAGTTTTTCTTTGGGGTTTAGAGCTATTTTTCTAGGAGATTTCTTGTGGGGAGGAAGAAAGAATTGTAAGTAAAAAAGAAAGAAGAGAGAATATATTTTCGTTATTATCATCTCGTGTCAGGGAGTTATTTTATTTTTTCTTATGAACTAAATCTCTTTTTCTAAAGTAAAGATATAGCCTTTTTTGATACTCTTTATTGTAAATTATTATACATTCATACTCTTGCAAGGTATTATAATTTAAACCATCAAAGAGAAAGAAGTGCAATCTAAAAAATTAAAAAAAAAGAAAATGAAATAAAAAGATATGAGGTAATTAATGGCAAAAAATAATAAAGACAAATCAAATAGGCTATTTGGATGGAAACAAGATGGATGATGACTAGCAATATATACAATGATAAAGAAAAATAAATTTGTTGAAGTAATGAGAATAAATAAATGTCATATTAATTAAAAAAGATTAAAAAAGGAGATAAAAATATCTTAATCCCTTTTCCTTGTTATTAAATAAGGATTTTAAAAATATATTTTTAATTAAATGGGGAACAAAAAGAGTGTACCTACCATCATTTTACCCCCAATTAAATACAGCATTACGACTGGTAGATAAGGATTGGTCAAAGCTAGAAAACAAAAGGGTATCTACAATGAAATCTTGCCACATTGTGTTAAGATGTCATTGCCTTCTATGATGCATTTAATTCAATTGGTCCATCAGGAGATCAATAAAGTATCTTCTTTGTTTTTCTTCCTTTTCCATGATAAGATGATACAAAAAAGTTAAAAGCTTAAATATATTTTATAATATTGGCTAAATAATCTTATTCTCTATTTGGAAATAGAGAGTTTGCCGACATACCAGCTGATCCTAATATTAAAGCTTGCACAATAAAAATATTTAATTTTAGCAACAATATTTAGTATTCCATTGCTTAAAGATTATCATTGCTTCACTGTTAAGAAATAAAATGACATTTTAGCAACAATTTTATCCATTCCTTTCATTGATATAAATATCTAGGAAAGGTGTCATTGCAAAAGAAAAAGTTAAGAAATGCATAAAGAACTTTTTCTTTGCAAAAAGATTTAGCAACGGAACAACTTCTTTACTAAAAGTAAACATTCATGCTCAAGTTTCTAAACTTCAGTAATTTGCAAGAAATATTGCCTGATTGTAATAATAAGACAAGCTTAATCCTAATCAGTTTCCACATAAAAGTTGCGGTTGGGCAACGAACAAAACGTAGCGATTCTTAAACCAAGTCTAAGATCAGCAATACATACTGAAGAATGCTGATGACTATATATGCATAACACATCAAGTCATCTCTCGGACCTTAATATTCCACTGCCAATTGATGATCGGGGCACGCACATCCCTCTGGATGATGGGCTTATGTTAATATGATTGAGTGAGATTTGATTCGATCATTAATTTTATAAACATTCACAACTTTTAAAGTATTCTTCACATATAGGTGAATAAATAAATAATTTATAACATCTTAGAAGCAGAGTGGATCGATTTAAATAATGTTGATATTTTATACATACATAGTTTTCTAAGTTTATTATTAAAATACTTTTTAAGTATTCTAATTGAATTTAGGATTGTAAACCTGTAATTATGATGGTTGAATTAAATTTCTCCCCATCATCAACAAGGAATCAAAACAACATAATTGCTTTTGAGTTGCTCGATGAAAGCGATAGCATTGAATCAAAAACCTGGGATGATCGAAGCATTGATGAAGCTTCAAATTATTCACCTTTGTATGCGAAACCTTTTATTTTCCACCCTTGTGCATCTGGCACAAAAATCAGATGGTCCACTTGATGAGAAGCCCGTTCAAAATATGCTTGCGACCCACGTGTTTAGAAGCACGTTCAAAATCCTCTCCACATCAGCTTGTGCAATTTCCCCACTTTTTCACAGAATGCCACTGAAGTGACACATGCAAGAATGCACGTGCTTGGCTCCCACATACGGCAGTGGACCTGCCTAATGTTTTGAGAAGAGTGATGATTGGGTGTGGTGCTCTTCAAAAAAAATATCAATTGAAAACTTGAGTGGTATACAAATTACATTCCATTTAAGAGTGAAGATGCACCCGTCAGGATTCTCCACCTAATTAATTGCAGCCCACCCAAAATCCCAATTGATATTAATTTTTTTTTGTGTATTAGCTAAACAAGTGTTATTAAGCATGATGAATGGATTTAATGTAACATACACATAGTCTTGGCCCAAAACAAATCATTTGGATGGAAATTTGAGCATTCAATGATTTTCCATTTTAACATGCAGGGTACGTAGGGCCATGAAATCTCTGCCAATTACGATTGTATCTTTTGAAATTTGAGAGATAAGGATTGATTTTGAAGGCTTTGGTTTGGTTTTATTGATCCACCGTAGACCTTTGTCGATGGCCCAGTAACATGCAGGCTGCTAAAAGTTCACATGCAACCAGCTGCGGTACAGTGTACGTACAGCGCATGCAGGAGGTAGAATGTGATGTCTGCACTGCCCAATCATCCACCTCTACCGTTCATTTTTCATCATCACTCTCATCAATTTTATTGTCATTTATTTTTTAGTTAATATTATTCTATTTAATAAGACTCTTTATATTTTCTTTTCGATTTGCCCTGGTTATTTGACTTTACGTACACATCACACTATTTGCTTTAAGATAAATGGGGTAAAAGTCCCAAAAATGCAAAATGAGTAGTATTTTTATATTAATATTTATCTTTTTAAAAAATATTTATTTTATCTTTATTCATTGTATGTCTAACTTAATCTCTATCTTATATCCATCTCAAATTTCACTTTCATAGCCCCTACCTCTCCACAAAGATATCATATGTAGCTATGATGTAAATCCAATTTTCACAAACTGGGGATATCATCATCTATCAATATGCAAGCAATAGCACATTATTTTGGTAGACCTACGTACCAACAAACTTTTGATGTTCTTGGGCATATCCGTTGTACCAAAGTTCTCTTGGCCGCGACCAAATCAGTAACCTAGGTTCATTGGGTAAGAAAATTGCTTCCTCTTTTATATATAAAAAAAAATTCACAGGTCGAGCTTTTTAGGACCAATCCTCATGATGAGCATTTCACCCCAGCTATATATTTGACATCATCCATGTTCTGTTTAAATTGCATTACATTTTATTTATAATTTTCATTTATATTTTTTGGCTGTATATATAACTATTCAAATAGAACCATGAATTTTTTTTTAAAAAAAAAAATCTCTTCCTTGTGAATATTTAAAAGTTGTTAATGAATATTAAGATAATTTATGTAAAAAAAAAGGAAATTAATATGGAAATCCTACAATGGATATTCCGAAATATGAAGTGAAAATCTAAGAATTTTCCATTTTGGAGTGGGCGGTCCTAGATATTTTAGGGATAGATCCGCAGGAGATTGTTGCAGGGAGGATTCGCAATCAACGTATCTCGGGGTGTTGGTAATATTCCCTTGGCAATTTGGGAGATGTAGTTGACCCTTGCACGCCACTGCCTCACTCCAGTTGGCTCAACTGCCTTCCCATAGTACGCGGTGGGCCCCACCTCCATTCCCCACGACGGAAAGTGACAGCGTTGCGTCCTGGGACCGTAGGCGCTGCCAGAGCATGTGCGTCCACTGCCGTCTCTTCGCTCCAAGTACGACGCCTTGTCACGGCCACGTTTGTCCATTTCCCGCCTCCAGCCCCCCCCTGCACACGTGGCCTTTTCTTTTTTCACAATCTTGACCGTTCATTTCATCGAATCTTGATGCTTCTGACTAAAAATTGAGATCAATCTCCCAGATGTGGGTTAGGGCCTGATTTGTTGGGCGAAAATTAAAAATAAAAAAGAAAAAGAAAAAATTAGATAGAAAATGAGGTTACATTGTAAATTAAATCTCTTGAACCTGCCTAGTACAAATTTATTAGCACAGTTATCATTTGATATTGGATTTTAAAATTTTATAAGTTCGAAAAGCTGTTTAATAGGCATATATTTCAAACTCGTACGATTTAAACTTCAATATTCAAGGATAACTATGTTAATTTGCAACATTATAAATTTAAAGAATCTAATTTATAAATGCATGTATACGGCTATAAATCAGATGATGAAAATAAAATAAATATACTATTTGGTTCTTTAAAAAAAAAGAGATAGATATCATTAGAATAGGTATACCAGGTGGAATTTTTTTTCGTTTTCATCCAGCCAATGGGAGATTTTATTAGGGGGAAAAAAAAAAAAGATCAAGGGCGTGGATGATTGGCATGTGGGTCCACATGCCCGGAACTGCTGGGTTGCGTGATGACTTAAGGAACTCTTTTTGTCGTTGATTGATTTTTTGTTTTGAAGTTCATTTTTCCATGCTGCATTGTCTTGGTCTTTTCCAATCTATAGAATACTAGCCTCGTTTATCATGTTTGCTTTGTTGACTGTCCAAAGATGAAGTCTCAGCCGTAGAAAAGTTTAATGGGCCGCCGACCAATGAACATACCAATTTGGGGTTCTAGCTAGTCTCAGCTGGCATGCAGGTGACAGTGACACTCGAGGCGACTCCAACATTTGTCTATGACCTAATTCTACGATTGCTTCATGTGTTACTGTCAGTGACTATTGAATATAATATCCATGTGCCATTAATTGCTAATGCAGCTATTTACGGCCTTAATTAAACTCATACTCATCTGGGTTGACAGAAGAAAATCAATTATTTGGATTGGCGAGCTTCTATAAGAAAAAGAAGAAAAAGGCCCCAATACAGGATTTACAAGGTTGGCCATTTGTGAGCCGTGATTTCCCAGAGAATTACTGGGTTTTGAATCAAAGCTCTCGAGTAGGCATTTATTTTCTCCTTTCTGGTAAGCTTCCTAGCCCACCCTGGAAATAAAAAAAGGTTTCTTAGCACCGATTCAATCCACGAATTTTCAACTGCTCACGTGCACCACATTGGATTGGTAGTGTGTGGTGCACTTCAAGTGGTAGATGACAACTTCCAACAAATGCAGTTGGGCTTTCGCTTGGTTTATATTTCACTATACATAACCATCCGCTTTTGGTAACCATACCGCTGACCATTGACATGTACAAAAAGAATACATAATGAATATTACAAGCGATTTGAAGCTCCAACTTAGGTTGTGTGAAGACGGTACACATGTGCAATGCCTTAAAAATAAAAGCCAGCGCCAGCCAACCAAGCCTGGGCTTTGGCTGTCCATCATGAAATGTCCAATCATTAAAATTCATGATATAGCGTTGACATGACGCTACATGGGATTATATTCCTAGAACTGACATTTAAATTTTATATTAGCCTAAGATTCCTCATCTGAAAGATGATAGATAGATAATGATGGTTTGCTTGATGGGGCAAGCAACATTAACCAATTAGCTGGGCCTAGAGCCGGCAGGTCAAACCTTTAGGCATGAAGAAGAAACCATGGGCCACCAAAGGATCTGTTTGGTGCCCCCAATTCCGCAATAATTTAAATTATCATTGAAGGTAGAAAACCACGTATCTAAATTTCTGTGACTCCTTCAACGGTTAAAGGGCGTGCTTGGATAACCTTAAAAGATAGAAAATATATATGTAAAAGAAATATAAGATAATGACTATAGAATAGCAAGTGATGCTAGCTAGCCAAGCAAGACAAATTAAGCATATTTTTCCGATGAAAAAGTAAAGCAATTTATCAAAAATATAAGTAATGATAAATAAAATAAAATTCTAAGGTCAAGAAAGAAAAAAATTATATCAAAGAAAAATAAGAAGTCTTAAATTTTATATGATAATGAAGAAATATAGGAAATTCTTTTTCTAAATTTTTTACTCTTTTAATTTATGTAATAATTTTTAATCTAATAATTATTTTTTCATCATTACCTATATTTTAATCATTTTGTCTTATCGTTTCATTAAAACTTTTACTTATTTTCTATTTATTCAATTTATTTTTAGTCATTATCCTTCATATATATGATTACATTAATTCCTCTCTCTTTTTTTCATTTTTTTCATTTTTCATATGCTACTGTTTTTTCCTTCCCTCCACACATACACACACATATATAGAGAAAGAGAAGCTCAAAGTACAAGGATTGTAATACTACCTGGCCCTGGATACCAAGGCCTATGAGTGACCATGTCGGTTGGCCAGCAACGACCCTCGGGCGTGCTTGCCTCCCTATGGACGCTACTTCTCAAACCTCAATTGCATGGCTGTTGTTCCAACTAATCTCATTTTCTAAGCACTCTCTCATCGTAAAAAAATCAGTCTATAATGTCAACAGCGTCAGTGTATGATACGGTCTAACATGCAGAGTTTCTATATATGTTCAGAAAAGATACGCCCTGCCCTGAGATCTGTATCTATGTTGGGTCGTAGTTTTATATTGCACGTACTTAACGAAGAATCACACCTGAATAGTCATAAAATACTGTCATTAGTTGCAACTTAGCCGTGTTTGGAGATAAATAAATGTATAAAATAGTGCCATTTGTAGAAAGCCCAGCAAAATGATGTACGTCAGACTACAGCGGCAGAGAAGGTGCAAGGCATGTGCAATTATTGTTGGGATCAGCCAAAGGAGGTACCATATTTGCTACTCAAGCCGCCCACGAGAGTTGATATTCTGTTGATTTTTGGAGGAGGGAATTAAATTCTGTTTTTAATATTTCAGATTGTCCAATAAATTTACAGCTACCTTAAACTTATGTAGCCCTTGAAACATTTCAACTGTTACAGGAATTTCTTGTGTTTCTGCCTGCCTATCAACCTCGAAGATGGCAGAGGATCAATTCAGCGATTATCCATTCTGTGCGACCCCCTGTACGGCAAAGATTTTTATGGTATCATCCCAACAACCTTACCGTGCTATGCTGTCCAAATGGCCAATGCACGCGGCTGGAAAGTTAGGGAAATTGAGATTGCACCGATCGTTTTGGGCACCCGGCTGGATTTGAAGGTGCTGTGTGATTCTCCAGGACGGTCCACATCTAGGGTTGGATAAAGGTATTTTTGGACGTATGCACTCATCTGGTGGAGCCTATTAAAGCACCGATTGGACGGTTGACACAATAGTGTAGCTCCTATACAGGTAATATGGTGCATGCGATTCATCCTTTCTAACCAGGGAAAGATATTGGGTAACCCAATTAAGGGAAATGATCTTGTGGAAATTTCCATGTAAATGACTCTTTTGGGCCCATGATGTACATACATTAAATCTGATCTGTCCATCATGTTTATAATCACTTGTTTAGCTAATATTGAAAAAATAATCTCAATTAGATACTTAGATGAGTCATAAATAAAGAGGGGATTTTAAGGGGTACGCACATCACTCTTAAATGCCATGAATTTTTGCGAATCCATCTAATTTTCAATTGAAAAGTAAAATTTTGAGTTTTAGCTAAACAAGTGGTTCGAAATTTGACGAATGAATTTAATTCATTTATACAGTATGGTAATCCTAAACAAATCATTGGCATGAAAATCTCTATGTAAAATTATCTTCGAATTATTCCCCTCATACTTTTACACTACTCTATTACACTGTGCATACTTTTATACAGAGCCTATGGATAGCACCAATGTTCCACTTGAACTCGTCCACGCAAAGTGGACCACATAAAGACAAATGCCACCTAAGTAACTTTTCCTGTTGGCTTTTGAGAAATAATCATACATTGCATGTATAGGAAGAATGTTGTGGATGGGTTGGATTAGAAGAGATCAATGTACCACAGATGTTGAAGGATTATGGCCGCTCTGGATATGGGCTGTGGCTCAAAGAATACCAATCCAAAGTACTCAGCAGGCTTTTATTAAGCTTCATCGGACCGTATAGCCCAGTCTGTTTGTAAGGAAATGAGGGACATTTCTTAAACTTAATTTCAAGCCCAAGGCCGGCTTTTGAGAGCTACGTGACAGGCAGTCAAAACCTTCTTTGTAATGCATGGATGGCTTTGGAATTTATTCGGGTTCCGAGAAATGATTCAAATTGCCATGGCATGCTAGATCCCATGAAAACCTGCATCTGGATGTACCAGCCAATTGGAAAGCAGTGTTGCACGGATGAGGGGAAGACCGACATGTTGAGGTATTCCCAAGTCCCAACGTGGCTGGAACTTTGCTGGACGAAATGGGGAAATTTGCATTTGAGAGTTTTCTTAGCATGTAATAATAGCAAATGAGACACTTGAAAGGAAAGGAATTATGCTTGTTCATCTTAAAAAGGACAAGTAAATGAGAAACCCATAATTCAAAAGGGGGATATAAGTATTAAAAAAATGGGTATTTATTGAACGTATCTTAATACACTACCCTCCGTTTCTCATACACTAATATACTTTGGTAAGATCTAAATAAACTATTATATTCCGTTCTTGTATATTTCTATTATGCCAAAAATCATCTTGATTGAAAATCTATATAGATGACAACAAAATGTGAACTCATGAGATTATTTAAAAATGCATTTTAGAACGTTGAGGTAGATTGGATTTTGGTCGAAATAATTTCCAGTACTTTCACTAAACAAATCATACCGAGTACGATGTTTGATTTGGATCTTAAGAAATGATTGCATTGACCCTAATGAATCCTTGAGCATTTTTCAGTCGAGGATCGATGACTCTGGAAGAGCAGAATATGCGTGTTTAAAATCTTTCAACAATTTCATCGGTGGAAACCGCTCTCTCTTTGGTTTTTTATGTTTGTTGGATGGCTGGGGTTTTCTGCTCTACCTACCATTACAAAGAAGACAAAAACAAAAGACAGATAAATGAGACTATTATTAAGTGTGATTATGAGTGGACAATGTAGATTTATAGAGATAGTTTTATCTTCTATCAAATTAACAATAATTAAATAAGGGGATAGTTATAGGCCCACTAAAAATACCAACTACAAGCTAACAACATCTTTTTTCCACATTCCATGCATAAAAACTGACTGCCAAGCATTTTGAAATTTTCCTACGGTACCAAACAGTAACGATCAGAAAAGAAAATTTCGGAAACAAAAATACAAACATCTCCATTGCAATTTTGTTTTTTCCATGCATTTGAACCACCAGCTGCAATGCCGCCGTTGATTTGCTAAGCATTGGAAAAGAACAGCATCTAGGTGGGAGAATGCCCATCTTCTCCATCTAGCCTCAGTGAATCTGAGATATCTATGGTGCCAACCCGTTCTTCTTCCGGCAACACACACCAATTCGGTGACTGCGCTGCCCGCAGCCATCGGAAATCGCCCACATTGGCCCAATTCCCAGTCTCCTCTCCAAGCCCAGAATCCTTCAACTCCTCCTCAATCCCTTCATAGACCAAACTATAGGGAGCGAACCTCACACCGCGGCTGTCTTCAATTATCGGCCTGCTGCGAACGCGTAGATAGAAATCCGTCGCCTTTGCATGATGAATCCGGATCTGGTGAGATGCCAGCATGAACAAGCACCCCTCCGCTTCGTCGATATGGATCGAACCCAATACAGGACCAACGAAGACGCGGCAATTCCGAAGCCGATGAATAAAGAGCGCTCTCAATCTGCCCAGCAGACGGACTTCGCAAGATTCAAGATCGGAAAGAGCGAAATCGCTGTCCGCCAAATCCTGAAACCGCTTAACCAAAACGCCGCCTGTCTTGTTTTGGAATCCCGGCGCCTGCCGAATAACAAAGCTTGGTTTTTCCTCCGGATTCGCATCAGCAGCCTTGCTAGCGTCGGCTTCGTCGACTGCAGGGACCGGATTTTTCCTTGCGGGTTTGTTCCGGAAGGAGAATTTCTTTCGAGGGAGAAGCACTGAGCTCGTTGATTCGAGGGATTCCTTCAACTCGGCGATGGACGTGAGACAAGAGCGGAGCTCGTAGGACGGGAGGAAGTAGGAGTTCTCGGCGAGGAGCTTCTCGAGATCGGCGACGGCGGAAGAGATGTTTTCAAGATCGGATTTCAGTTTGAGTTTGGAATCGGGATCTTCGTGGCAGGATCGGCGGCACTGATCAATGGATGCTAGGATGGAAAGCTTGGATTGGGAGAAGCGATCGAGGAAGGATTGGGTGGGATGAGAGGATTGGGAGGAGTTGGAATGGGATTTGGAGGTGTGGGGATTGGAAAGGCGTTCAATGATTGCAGAATGCTTCTTCTGGGAGACCGGATTTAGGGCAATGGGGATGGAGATGGGTTGGGATTCTTCCATCTCTCGCCTCTTTCCGCAGAAGGGATGATGGCAAAGGGGGCAGCGGGGCGAAGGAAAGAGGAGGAAAAGAGGAGAAGTTGCCACTCTATATTTTCATATTGATCTGTATGTTTCTGACAATTTCAAATACACCCTTACAATCTGTAGTTCATTTTTATATTTTTCAGCAGGAAATTTATTATTATATATTTCCCTGTAATATGTCTAACTCCCTTGACTCTCTTTTAGCGCTTCTCTTGTTGCATACAGCCTTCCTAGCACTTACTAAAATTTCAAATGCCGTTGAAATGAAAAATATTTTTTTCCAAAATAATACTGTGTACTTTATTCATAGATACATAAAAAATTGATTGTAAGAAGACCCTATAAAGATTTTTTGTAAAATTTAATTTGTTGACTATATTCTACTGTTTGTATCTTGAAAGGATATAATAATGGACAAACCTATTCTGGTACTCCCTCTCTTTCCGAAGCATTGTGGTGAGCTACCGTATGGCTGCTGATTACAACAGCGTGAAAGCAAAATTGGCTGGCTCCTCCACTTCTAATACACCTAATGAGCCGCAGCATCGCGCTCGTGTCTAGGGAAAATATGTTTCGATGCCTTACATCTACTAGATCAATAATGCCCTCCTTGAAGCCCAACGCAGGCAACAATCCAGAAAATTGACTCTTTGTTTGATGAATGATTCTGTCCCTTTCCCCCACTATAACTGTCTATAAATAAGACAACATCATTTTACGCAAGGTAATCAACAAAAGCCCAACTCTCGCTTTATGGAACCACTAGAACAATTTGGGCATTTTGCTCTCTGCTCCCGCAACTAGCAAGCTTGTATTGTATGGACAGTTTGTTCTCTGCTTATGCAATTAAGAAGCTTGTAAGCGCATCTCAGCTCTAGCAAAAGAAACGCCATATTATGCAAGACTCGTCAGTTAGTCCCACCCACCTACTCCCAGTCTGCCATGAGTCGATCAACGCTTAGGTGTTTCCCTCGATGGGGAATGTTAGGAAACGAAGTATACAACCATATAGCATGCAGCCAACTTTTGTCTTCTTTTTCGTTCTCCATTTTCACCACGCAGACCCTAAATCTAACTACTAGATTCGTCACCTGATTTTTTGGAAATGATGATGTACGTCAGCAAGGGCACTTTGTCAAAATGCAAGGGTCACAAGAATCCATAGCCATCTGAATCGAATATATTAATTCATTTGCAGTTCAATAGAGAGATTCCATGAGACATTTTACAAAAATGCTTACTCCAAATAAAAAAAAGGAAGCATATATCCTTTACACCTCAATTATCAACCTTCAATGATGCCGCAATCTGCAGAAAACTTGGCCTCCAAGAAAAGGTAACACCAGAATATGAAAAAAAGAATGACAACATATGAAATACAAATAACATTCTATTGAATTGATCTCTACACCGCCATCTCCCATCCGACATCACAATAGCCATGATGTAAAAACTCCATGGACCAACACAAAATCCCGGCACATAACCTCATGACTCTAGTCAGGAAGAGCCATTTTTCATTATTCGTTGTTAAGGAATGAAAAATGAGATCAGCCTAACTCAATTTTTCTTCATAGAGATGAAACGATTGGCTCAACATCCACAGGCAGTGAGACAATAATTCACCACCAAGGTTAACCAAGGATGATATGATCATTCTGCCAGCTTGATTCCTTGTAATGTACAATTGCTGTGGCTCAACAATCCAACCACCATCTAATTGAGAAGAATGACTTAGCCATTTTGCCCTGCCTGATATCTTCTCATTACAACAGCTTGCTTGTGCGGCGCTTGGATGGTCCCCTAGGGAAAAGTTTCATAATCCAACCCAAGACCCTCTCCACTACCTGGTTAGAAAAGGCAAGGCAACATGTAAATTTTTAAGAGAGAAGGCCGTGTTGTTGCTTGCTGGTCGGTTATTCAACAAATGTGGACTAACAGGTAAGAATTATAATAAGGGGTTTAGTACAGAGGCTTCAGTGGTGAATCTGACAATCTGCTATGATCATTTAATACATAATCAGTTAAGAGCATGAATGCCTTAGTTGGATGATTTATCATCATCATCTCCCTTTTTCTTTTTCTTTTTCTTTTCTTTCTTTTTTTTCCTTTTTTTTTTTTTTTTTTTTGTCTTTCTCCCTTCCTCAAAGGAAATTAGAAATTATATTCAGTTGGTGGCATAAGTTGGGGAGAGAAAAGGGTTCCGCCTAGGAAATGGATAATTTATTAAAGGACCATGAGTCCATCATGAGAGAGAGAGAGAGAGATCCTGCTGCAAACATCATTGTTGTCTACAAGAATCATGAAAGCTGATGACATGAAAAATACGTAAAATTAAATATTGATGAAAGCATGTGCATGTAAGAAGTAAAAACTTTTTCATTATTCATGAAATGCTTCATCAGAGAATAGTGTATGGCAATAAGCAATGGATACTACAAAGCTATAAACTAGATAACATGTAATAAATAGAAGGCATAACAGCTATGCAAAATCAACAATTAAATTTCAATGATCAAAAAATGAGAAGAAAAGTAGAAATTTTCAATTCTCTGAAAAGCAACAAATAAATCCTCATATTGGACCTACATAACTACCTTTTCAAAGGAGAAATGCAATTTCATGAGTAACAAATAAGATCCAAAAGGAAATAGTACCTCGTCTCCCTCATCCGCATATAATGCATTCTCAGGCACACTGTTGGACTCTACTGGTCTTGTGGGGGCATTGTCATTGGCCATATACTGAGCAGTCAAAAGCTCTAGTCTCTGGGTTTGAATTTCCAGCTTCTGGGATAACTCCTTGTTCAAGTCCTTCCACAATAAGGTTGACAAAATAAGCAAAATCTAAAAGATATTAAGTGTGTTAAGTTCTAAAACCTGCCAAGATGGCATTATGAAATATATAGGCATTGTCAACATTTATTTATGTACCCTAGACAATGAGTTGTTGCATTTTCACATCCTATTAACAGAAATTTCTATTTGCACGAACAATTTCACTAGAAAGATCAAATTTTCTGTCACCCCAAAAATTATCACAATTTTCAACCATTCAAGGTGGGGAAGACAAAACAATTTTCAAATTGAAAACCACATAAGATAATGCTAAAATGATAAAGAACAAAATAGGAGCAATCAGAATACACACACACACACATGACATCAAGGTCAGCGCTATCATAAAAACATTAAACTCATAAAAGGCATCAGAAGTTAATAAGTTTCAGTTTGGCTAATATAACATTGCGTTATTTAAATCAAGGAATAAAACATTTATTTGGCCTAAAGCAATTGCTAAGAGACACGAAGTTGTTTCTTTAAAGATGTTTCTTCCTTCCCCTCCATTTTTGCACCACTAAGAAAATGATGTCCACATTAGATGGATGAAATAATCCCTTAAATAAAAAAGAACAGTGTGATCTAATCACCTTTTTTGACTCTTTTTACTTTCACAAAGAATAAAACGGCATTTATCTGTGTAACCTAAGCAGGCCCGAGCATGAAATCAATCTGTGAGCGTTTTTCCATTGTCTGTGAGATGCCTAACAATGAAAAGTGGGGTATGTCCAGTTTGCAAGCTGTGGATTTTGATTAGTAGATAGCTTACAAACTGGATATACCCCACTTTTCATTGGTATACATCTTGCAAACAATGGCAAAATAATCTAAACCTGTTAATTTTGCATAACACTTACTATAAAGGGCATGATGCAATTGATCCCTAGCCATGGTCCTGAGATATGGTCCCTACCATTGCATTAAAATGCTTTCTGGCCAGATTGGAATTTACGAATCCAATTATTTTCATTTGAATGACTGATGGCCCAATATTTCCTAGAGAAAGTTGCCAACAACATCTAAGTACCACCCCATGTCCTGATTTTTGTTGGATGTCAATCTAGACATGGCTTCTAGTATGTAATGTGGCTTTGTAGGCAAGCCTCAAAGCAATCCTCCTATATGCTTGGAGAGGCTAGCTCCATCTCTCATGTAATGCAACACAGAAACTGAAACTGTACCATGGACTAGTGAAACAAAGAAACTGATTTTGTTCTTAAAATTATCAGATCAAGGATGGCTTTCCTAAAACACATGCCAGTGTTGGATGAATATCTTCAATCATGCGAAATATCTAGTTAAATCAGATTTCAGATAAAAAATTCCCCTTGGTCTGCAATTACCTTGAGCTTGGAACTATTAGATGACTCGACTGCTAAAGCCTGCATCAACTCTTCTTTCTCCAATGCCAACTGCAGCCAAGTAAAATATCTTAATTTTTTTTTGGCAGATATTGCATTGAAAAGTAGATACACATTCACACTTCAGACCAAAACACAAACTTTCTTATAAATAATTATTATACAATAAGCTTAGATAATTCCTTCTAAGGAAATGGTAAAAAAAAAAATCCCTACCTCAGAAATCAAAGAATTAATGTTGTTAATCATTCTCAAATGATCCTGTGGGATCACACCAGAAGCCTGTGAAAGATCTAGTTCTCTCTGTTCTTGTTGCAAGAGCGAACCAGATATATTACTCGATGGATCAGATGAACCACTTGTTTGCAAGTTGTTGACCATATTGAACAGCCTGTCAGGAACAGCATCTTCTGCATCAAGCAGAATCAAAAAACAAAATAACTTTTATCAGATGCCACCAGGAGAGACTGCATAACAGAAAAACTTTTACATTTTTATCAGACCCACAAACTGAATACATCATTAAACACATAACAATGGCAAACAGCCTTTCCTGCATTACCCTTGCCTTCTTTTGCTAATTGTCAAAGATCATCTACAGTAAAGAAAATCTTAAAAACCCTTGAGCCAATGCAACCAATGGATCGTCAAGGTGATAAGGTAAAATGGCATGGCAGGCAGGAACAATATCCAGACCAGCCTGCACAGGAGCCAACCTCAAAGACAATCTCACCCAAAAAAGGATGCCAGTCCATTCATGATGCAAGCTTATCTTTCAATTGGGCCATAAATAGCACAGTCTTCCCTGGATGGTTGCCTCTTATAACCATGTGCCAAGCTGGCAAAGATGCCAGCATGTCTATAAATGCCTTCGGACCTGTATGCTGGCACAGCAATGCTCTATTGATATATTTCTAATTGCATCTGACATTAGTAGCATGAAGTGAGAACTTGTGATGTTGCCATTTCTCAAATTGTAGCTAACAATATAGGATTAATCAAAGCACCAAACTTGTGCCTGACAGAACAGCAACTAGCTCCTGCCAAAGATATTTAATTTTAAGTTAGGCACAAGCCTCTTCAACTTGAACTCCAGAACTAGATAACTGGTTTTCAAACTCACACCAGTATATTTATGAGAATCATGCTTTGCTATAAGTGGAAATTAACATGACATATATGCATTCTATCATACCTAAGTCTTCTGTAGAAGTTGACTCATCTTTTGTGACAACTTGAGGCTTGCTAGTATCAATAACTTTTCTACCAGCATTTGCTTTACGAAGCATAGATTGCATGAGCTTTTTCTCTGTCATTGTAAGAAGAATCAGAAGCCAGCACCATTTAATTACAGGCATCTAATTAAATAGTAATTAAAATTTCCATGAATGCTCTCAGAAAATTCAGTGCTTAGATCAACACGGTTCAACCCACACGAATTCCTTACAAAGAGAAGCTAGTTGTTACATTAAAACCATTTATCATATGTTTAGGTCAATTTAGAAGGAGAAATTGAATCCCTAGTCCCCAATGTATAGCAGATTTTAGTTGACCCTTGTGACAGACAATTAATAGAACTTTTGGAACTCTCTGCTCTTACTTCCAGTCCAGGTAATAAATAAAAATGGGTTGAGAGATTGTGGTATGCAAGATATTTTATGCCATAGCTACAACGAAGTAGCCTGGTGGTTTTAGAGGAAAAGGCATAACAGATTTCATGTGACTGAAGTTAATGAGGGAAGGCAATGAAGAAAATGAGGGCTTCTGCCAAGGAATATAATTTGCATAGATAAATAAATGCATTGATAACATAAGCACCACACAAATGAGTAACATCCTATGAGCATACAACCTTTTTTTTTTTTTTCTATTACCTTCTTTCAGGGCATCAATTGTGGACACCAAATCCTGGCGCTCTTTCTCAAGACTAGACACTTTCCGTCTGCATGAATTCAAAAGGCAAGCCCTTAAGCCCTCTTACTAAGGAAAGTTTAATACGATTCAATCCAGACATATTGCAGAATAAGGCATCATGAAGTTCACAACAATAAATTCCAAAAAGAACAACAGAACTGTACTTCTGTCAAGGCAAGAAATATAAGGTAAATATAGCATCTGTAATCTCTGCTTAAACATTCAACGATCAGAGTTTCTGACTCATGGTAAACAATAAATGGTTTGAGCAAAAATTATGTTGCTCTTTGTTATAACACTTGATCAACCAACATCTGAATGTCTTCGGCCAATCGATATATAGAATTATAGATATTTAAATCAGTAAGCATAAAAGAGCTTAGAGGTCCATAATACTTGTATGAAGTGATTTCAGCATTAGACTTCTCTAATTCTCTCTCCAGCTTTAGCTCATTTGACCTCAATCTTAGTGCCTATAAATATACATGCACAACAAAGTCAGAACTATTTTGATAAAGTGGCAACACATCATGACCACAGAAGATTTGCAAAAAAAAATAACAAAGAAGAAAAAAAAATCAAAGAAATGAAATAAAATACATCAATAATTAATTCTCTTGAACTGGCATAAAATGCCATCTTTAACATGATAATTGGCACTGCACATCAGAGGTATATCTTAAAATTGTTTATGAAATCAATGAAAAGTCCGACGGAGTGAATCATTTGAAAATTTTAAAAAGGGCATGAACCATTTAAAGATAAAAAGATGCCCAGCTCGTGAGATGACCAATTTCACAAAAGATGCCAATTAACAATTTTTACAGCAGCAATATAGAAACAGAGATAGCAAATGCTTTATCCATGAAGATATTCACAGACAGTGTACTAATTAATAATAAGGTGGAATATTTCTAGGGAAATAATATGCATGTAAGAGAGGTATTGCTTTCTTTTTTTTGGTTGGGCATTATCATATTAGGGATTTTTCTTCCTCGTATATATCACGTCACTTGGTGATTAGCAATTCCCAAACTGCAATTATTGGAAAGTATGATCCAGCTACTAGAAACACCAGAAAGCAAAACTATGTACATGGACAGGATGCAGAACTAGCAATAGATTTACGTCTCAGCATCTGAAAGTTTCCAGATCTTGCATGTAAAAAATAACTACGAGGGGAAAAATAAGGACTCGCCAATCCTTTATAATGACAAAAATATGCTAGGCAATTGAGGAACGCTACCAAAAAATAACAGCAAGCATGGCAGCTGAAAATGCTAATCTACAGATAATCCACTTTACCAGACTACCAACAGAAATAAGTTTAATGCTTCAGCACCACATTTGTCTGAAATAAAACATAGCAATTAAATAACGAAAATTTTCTAGTTTACAATTAAATGAAGAAAAGATGGCTGGTTCAGTAAAAACACATGCTTATCAAATAAAATGAAAGATTGGATTTCCATTTTACTAAAAAAGAAGCCAGCATCAATGTGTTTGTTATTTCTTATTCATTTTCTTTAATCACTTTTGTGTGTGTGCAAACATGGCAGCACTCACGTGTGTGCATGTGTGAAGAAAATCCAAGCAGTGCAAAGGACCTAGAAAGCAGCAAAACCTTTTCTTCTAATCCAATAACTTCAGAAGTCAGCATTTTCGCCCGTTCATCAGCTGCATTACATTCTAGTCGTGCATTACCATACTCCATCTTCAATGCCTCAAGTTCCATCTGTTATTTGAAAGAAAGCAACAATTCAGAATAATGACAGGATAGACCATAGTCACAATAACAGAAATGCTGCAAGCAACAACAACAGAATTGATTGGTATTTAAAAGAAGCAAAACAAAACAAATGAAAAATAATAACTCAATAGGCATCGTTTCATACAAGAAATGAATACGGAGCCAAATTCTGAAGCTCATATTCACATATCATTTATATTTGCCGTTACAATCATCAATAGACTATAAATCTGCATTAAATGTATGAAGATGGGATGAGCAGATGGCAATAACTCCTCTTTCCTTTTTCCAGGAGGTAAAAGCGGGCTTCTGATATAAACATCAATTTCATAAGGTTCAACCAATAGTTATATGCAGAAAATGATCTTCCTAGTATGCCATCTATAATCACAGAGTATGGGACACTACCATTTTACATGGGCCAAAAAACGGAAATGAAAATTTTTTACAACACCAAAGCGGTAAAACAAATCGAAAAACTTCATTTCAAACTGTCTTGCAATTTTTTTTTTATATACAAATAGCTGTAATGATGTATTGTTATATTAAAAAAATATTAAAAAAAACAAAAAAACAAGTTCATAATGGAAAGGACACAAATTTTACTCCTGCATAAATAGCAACAAACTACTTTCAACTATGAAGTTCAACAAATAGACCAACAGCCCAGCTCTCAACATGTGTTTGTGCCTGTGCATGCAGAGAGACACATTCACAGATATACATGCACGCATGGAGGGCTCATAAAATACAAAATTAAGCAGCCATCACAATAAAGATAGGACAGCATGCAGATTTAAAGTGAAAAAGAAGTAACTGAAACACATGAAAAGGAAAATGACAACTAACCAGCCTATTTCTAATTTCCTCTTGTAACCTTTCCATGTCAGCTTTTAGTTGGTTGACGACCGCTCCCTGAAACGAGACAGAATGAGACAACTCAAAAATGATTTTGAGATACAACACAGTTCCTCAGATAGTAGTTAAAGGGTCATCTAGAGACATAAACCTTTTGTCCAGGTTACACCTATAGCTATGCAATTGTGGCGCCAGACAGAATAGGGACTATTCCGTAGGCTAGTTTCAACAGTCAATTCACAAGACAAAACACAAAAGAATCCCCCCCAAAACACAGAGAAACACCTCTGAATTTCAATTCAAACTTATGCAAATCAATAATAATGAAAATCAGCCCACAAGCTGGGCTTTATAGCCGAAAATCTTCATTATTAGAAGTTTACCCAAAATAGCAAAATCCTAATAATCATGCCAAAAGGAAATACATAATAAAAGAAGCGATTTGCCAAAAATCTGGCCCAAATCGGGTTCAGAATCACTTCCCAAACAACAAAGGAAATATTCCTATAAAAGGGAAAAAAAACTAAAACTAGAGATTTGGAGGGGAAAACAATGGATTTTGCACCGAAAAAATCTTTCCGAATGGGGGTCATAATGGCAATTCTGATACCCGTAGTCAAAGTTATGGCCAAAATACTGAAACGCACCAAAAACTGCCCCAATTGGGAAAAGATCATGATTATTTGCAATCTTTGCGCTGATCTACCAACTCAAGGTATCTCAGTGCTAACAACAAGTCATCTAACAACTCAGCATCTGACTCGGATCCTCCTGCATCAAATTGTCTCTTGGCAAGCACCTCAATGCGCCTAGGCACACTAAATGACTGTAAGAAGCTGTTTGGTACTCCAGACACATGGTCAGACAATGTGATTACTCTTAAACAATTGTAACACTAATATATTCACTCTTAAAAAAATTTAATTTTATGACGTACAGAAGTTCCCAACCTATATGAATTTTGGAATTGTAGTGAAATATATATTGACAAATATAATTCTTGGCTTTGATCTAATTACAACATGATATTAAACCCAAACGAAAAAGGTTAAATGGAGACACTCCATGCAACTAGTTACATTGAATCATTCCCCACCAACATCCACCCCATGCACATGAGCAGGTGCATGATTGTCCTTTGGATGTGTGTGCCTAAAGGGGCAGCTGCAGGCCTTGGCCTCTCATGGCCTAGAGTGCATGACACCCTTAACTACTTCAGTTACACCTCAGGCCTCTCATGGCCTAGTGTGCATGGCACCCTTAACTACTTCAGTTAAGTTTACAACCCACTGTGCATTTACAATTTTAAAAAATGCAGGGGGAGCAAACCTGCTGATTAAAGCTATCAGTAAGAGATGAATTTTCGGTAGCCAATGATTCTGCAAGAGTCCGTGATGCCTCAAGCGCACGTTGTAAAGAGAATTTTTCTTGTGTCAAATCTTCAATATGCTGCCAAAGAAAAAAACAACATACAAGAAATGATTATTCCACAGTCCAAAGAAAATATCACTTTAAATCATGATACAAAACAGAATGACATACAATCAGATCACATGAAAGTGTAAATGATGTTTTTGGCTGGAATAAAATAGGCCAAGGTTGTTCAACAAGAATGGAACAGAGAAGATGTTGAAGAAAGCACAACAAATCACTGCCACATATAACCTCATCACATGAAGTACAAAATTATCCAATATGTGGATTTTTTACCTATTTTATTCACAATGATGAGGATTATCTCATAATTTTCTTTCAGGTCTGTTTGCGAATGAGGAAAAGAGGTAGGGGGAAAAAAGAATATGAAAAGTAGAATAAAAAAGAGGAAAGGATGTGATCTGATAAGGGGTTATGGTTGTCAAAAAAAAAGTGAATCAAGATAAAATAAGTTTTTTGTGTGAAAAGATGGAGAATAATGATTGAAAATATAGGTAATAATGAAGAAAATTAAGATTATTTGGTAGTTATGATGTAAAATCACATTAAAAGTAGCGAAAAGGGGAGAATGAAAATTTTTTTCACCACTTTTCCTCATTACCAAATGGATCAGTGCACCACACAAATGTAAAGCAGGCAAAAAGACAACATTAGGTTTTTTTCCTTTCTCTCAGTAGCTGGAGACCATTTTCCCTGGGAACTGAAGGCTAAGTAGAACAAATTAACAAGAAATGTTGTTCCAAGCCCATTACAAAGTTGGATGCCAGCAACAATAATGAGATCTGGAGTCTGGACAGCATAAAAATGGAATAAAGTTGGCTTGCAAGTACTGCTGGAGGCTGAAACAAGGCTAAGTCATTGTTTACAACTTCATGCAATTAATTTCCAAACACTGCAATTGTTGATGCAATTAATTTCCAAACACTGCATTTGTCAAGGTTCTTCACTAGATTTGATCAGTTAGGAAAGTTCTAAGAGACAGCACCAATGACTATTAGCAAAGAATTGAAGAAAATGCAACAGTCCCATCCACCGATCTCTATGATCCATTGAATAAACTTTTTGATTCATCATCTTCATCATTACCCTTATCCCTCATCATAGCTAATCACAGTCAACTAGATGAAACTTATTATGCTGGTTAATCAGGGTTCATGTAGCTGGCCCCAGTTAGTCAGCAGAAGACTTCTGTGAACAAATACACATGACTGCTTTGTAAGATTCATGTAATTAACCCTAATTAGTTGAGATATGGCTTCGATGGCAACAATGAAAATGATATTCATGATCATGAGATATGGCATTTCTTTCATGTGGTAAAGGGAATAGAAAGATGGTAAACACAAGACAATAAGTATCTCTACTAATGGCGAGCTCATTTCTTGGGAAACAACAACCTTCAAGAGATGTCATTGTTTTCTCCTTTTCCCGCTTTCTCATTTGTGAATGGAACACCCAAAATAGGAAACTCATCCCTAGCATTAATAGGATACATCAGTGTTCATAGATGTGTTCCTAGAAGAGGCTCCAAACTACTCATGCCTCCTGATAAAAATAAAAAAAATAGAAACATAACATCATAGATGATGTGCTGAATAAAGAAAGAACAATAATCATATGAACTAGTGGAAATCTAAATGTACTCTGAGTTGGCTAGAAAATTGCCAGATATGAGAATAACAATTAATGGATATTTTTCAAAAAAGAGGTATCATGAGGGCCATTTCATCAAACTGCTTAGACTCATCTGTTATTTTCTACATATTTCATCTCAAACCCAAAGGGCATACAAAGGACAAAAAGAAAGCAGAGCAGAATTCCAACAAATTAATTGATAACTGAAAAGATGCGATATGTACCTGTTCTAAAGCAGCAAAATCTTCATCCTTTTGGTTTGAAGAAAAATCATGCCTCCTCTCTCGGCTACCATCCTCAAAACCCTGCCTCAAAAGCTCTACTTCATGACTTATAGTTGCTAAAGAATTATTTGAATGAGTGTCTGCACTTGATAAATCTAAATTTCTCCCCAGGGGTTCCGTGGTCTCAGTAAATGACTGCTGAGTAGCAGAAGATGCAAGACTCTCCACACTATGGACTTTCGAACTTTTCATGGGTAATAATTTTTCACTTTTTTCTGACTCAGAAGACAAAACTGACGAAGATCCTTTAGGAAAATTCAGAGAATCAAGGAATGATGGACGAGATCTCCAAATGTTGGCATCAGAAATGGGAGAACGTGGCGGAAGTTTATTTGAGGAGCTATTGGCATTCAAATTGGAACCAGACGAAGGCAATTCTGGTGTCCGCCAAGAAGCATTGTGCACATTAAAAGGATGACCAATTGCATTGCCAAGCTTCTTTCCTCCCATTTCAAATACCCTTGAACTATCAGAATTTAAATCTACATCTTTGTATAGTGCCATATCATGAGCAGACTCTGTCAAGTTAGCCTTTGAACTAATGATACCTGCACATGCATATGAAATGAAATATTTAGGCCAAGGGACACATCAAAATGAAGAAGGAAAAAAAAATGAAAGAACAAGTATTCATTTGCTAAGCAAAAAAAAATTAAATAAGGCTCAAGAAGTACATAAAGAAGAACATGTGCTTACCATCATAAGGGGCAGCTGCATTGTAAGGGGTTGATGTTCCAGTATATTCCAACTTGCTTGGCCAAGGAACGGTAGCTGACCTCCCTAGCACGCTGCCAGTCAGTGATTTAGATCCAGCTGTATATTTAACAGGATATTCCTTTGACGAATGCCCATTTTCTTCTGACTGAGCTTCATGCAAGGAACTAAAACTAAATTGATGAATATTTCCATCAATGATTGGATGCCCATGGTCCATATCATCAGCAATGGGATTATCTGTTGCAAACCCATATGTGTATTCTCCGTCTGTCCCCAAGGAACTACCAATTTCATCTTTCTTCTCTTCCCTTGAGTCATGGTTACCATACCCTGGTCTCAAAAACCCTAAATTATCATTATGTTTTGACTCAGGAAAACTTGCAGGTCTCCCCACTTGATCAATATATAACTCATTGTTGTCATTTACCAAAGCTAGAGATTTGGAATTAGATGCATTCAAGGAATCAAAATCAATGGTCATGGATGCACTATTTGTTTTGCCATCTTGAGTCAAGAAAGGCTCAGAAGGTTCAACTGTGGCAACATCTATCTTGAATGGGACACCATCTGAATTACCAAATTTCATATCTTCACTTTGCTGCTGCAAATTCTCATTTAGGCTATCATCAGTAGGCTGCAATTGACTAGTTGATGCAGCCTTCTTTGCTTTCCCTCCAGCCTTCTTCTTTCGGAACTCCTCCAGCTGAGGAAAGATGTCAAATGAACATCAGCAAATGAAGGAAATCTTTACTTATAGCCAGAGCCAATGCAATCAATCAGAAGAAATATTGAAAATTCATCTATAAAACACAGAGCTCCTTCACTTACCGTTGTTTCAGCTAATGCTACATATGACACTGAAAACATAAACATAATGAAAGTGAACAACTAGGATTGCCCCGGAGGAATATTCAAAATTTCAGTATACACAGAGATGATAAAAAAAAAATTGCTGATGTGGTCAGTGCTCAGGAAGACTGGAGTAACAATGCAAGACGAGTGCCACCATGGCATATGCATGCACTATCATATCCAGTTCAACAGGTGCATGTATATGCATTGAATGCAGCCAGTTGATCATCTTTTTATGCAGAATTGATTATAGAGTCTCAGCATGTTCACAATGGCGCCACTTGATGGGACAGGTAACTATTGTATCAGCCAAGTTTAAGATTTTGCATTGCTAATAAACATATGGAATTCAAAAACGAGTAAATAAACTTATTTTCCATGATGGTAAAGCAACATGCATTCGTAGGTGCATTAGCCGTTTAGTCTATGTGTGTCACGCCTCATGTTCATCCTCAAAATTCACACTTTTCCAGACTTATTCCTGGAAAATTCCAAAAGATAATAAATAAATAACCCGTCCAGGGGAATTTGGAACCTTAATACAATATCTTTTGTTTTAGTCAAGGCAATAACTGAATTTTACTTTACATTTTGGATTTTGGAATCTAAAAATTTATATATTTCTGGACAGCATTGATACTTGAGCAACAGAAGCAGCTGTTACCCCCAACCAAATAATTATTATTATTATCATAATAAGCTCAGAAATAGTAAACGTATCAATGCTGTTGAAAAGAATAAAACGATTTTAATACCAAAATGGTTTTCGAATGCATGCAAATCAAACCTTTTTTTGTTTTTTGTTTTTTTGAAATGAGCAAACGAAAACCAAAATAAGTGACAACTCCGTCAATGCAACCGTCATCAATTGGAGAAGAAATTCACCCTTAAAACACAAAATTCCCTTCGAAAAAATATTAGAGTCATACAACGGGATTCTGATCCAGTTACACTCGAATCCAAAGCCCTGATCCAGCAAGAAAAGGAATCAAACACACCTAGGTCGAGATCTTACCCGGCGTCTTCCGGCTTCGAGATGGTCCTTGCGTGAAGAAGAAGAAGCCACCGAATTCGGAAGAACCTGCGCAGAAGCCATCCGGAAAGCCTAATTCCTACCCAGTTGCCGAATGATTTTGCTGCGGACGGAAGATTTTTGCCTCGGCCCAAAGGGAAATGACAGACACCCTAATCGATCAGGCCCGCCCGAAATACTGCGGATCTGTGGAGAAGATGAGCGGCAGCCTGACAGCGGGAACGTGAATTCCAAGATCTCCGAAACGGCAAGACCGAGAGATTCAGGGTCCTGTATATGGCTTGGGATTTCAGGACAAGAGGCTGTATTTGGGAGACCCGAGCGAATTCGCTGCAGATCTCTCAATTGCCGTAATGGGTTTTTCTGTTGTTATGGCTTTCGTTTTCAGTTTCTTTCTCTCTTCATCTCTCCTGCTCATTCCGTTGATACTGCGCATGTGGCATGGTCGATACGCGGGCACTCATGGTTTTGTACACGTAGGTGAGGCTAGTTCCAATGGTTGTTGCAAAGATGGACACCGATGTAGCACCAAGTGATTAAAGGAATTTCTTGAATTGTTGAAATTAAATCGAGATAGCTGCCTAACTAGGCTAAGATGTCCCAGCAAATCCATGAGAGGTTGGCTTGTTGGAAAACGGCCTTTCCTGACAATTAAAGCATGTGAATTCGTATGCACCACTGATTGTAGGGTTCTACTGCGAGTTAAAATCGTATGCCAGCCTACCCGTAAAACAAAGCCTGGCATTATTCCAAAGACTCGTATAAATCCTTTTGTCCTCCTGTGTGTATGCTTGTGCCATCTCTCGGGGTTTGAATTTCAAATCCGTCAGCTGTTGCGGAACCTTTCCTGAGGAAAGTTTACAACCGGTGAAAGGATGTGCAAAGCTCGCAGCCTGGCGCCTCGCGAGACGGCCACCAAATACGTGTGCCGCGTCGGCGCCAGTGACCACGCACTAATCGCGAGTTGTCTACGCCCATAAATGATTCTGGGTACCACAGTGTTTTAAATATGATATATATTTTTATTTCCAAAAATTTTTGACATAAGAAATCCAAGCAAGCGATACCAGGGAAAACCAAGGATTGTTTTATATCGTATTATTGCATCATTTTATTTGGATTGTTAAATATAAAATTTCCACATATAAAAGTGTACCGTATTCCAGATTTTTTACAATAAATATTTAATTTTTTGTAGTTTTTATTTGGTGTAGTTCACCCGAAAGTCTTATTTAGACATTTTGGGCGTTAAAAAATATAAATGTAAAGCAACGGTGAAATCAAATTAAGATCGGCTATAATTCTCACTTCGTTCCAAGCCTCCGTGGTTGGGAAGACTGTAGCCGCGCAATGCAAACCGGACGGCTGGGATTCCACGGCACAACGGCCGTCGACATAACGCGAAGAGACGAGATTTCGGCGTAAGGGAAGGGCAGCATCATCACTGTTGCTTACAGGCTGAGATTAGAGTGCACGTGAAGGCCGCCGGCAGACGAAATTTTCAGCAGTTAAGCAAATGGTTAGGTCCTTGTAAGCATTGTCTTTGTCGGCATTATCTTGGTTACAAGCTCCTGCTAAAGCACGGGACTTCGTCTGTTGTCGGGCAATTTGATTGTGCATTCAAGGTCAATCTTCTCTACGAATTCTAAATTCGGAGAACCAAGAAAAAATAAAAAGAAGGATAAATTATAATATAAAAAAAGGAAAATAACACGATGGATGTGAATAAGCATTGAAAAATAAAGTAGATAAATATAATAAAAATGTATTTATTCCTCCTTTCATTTTTAGCAAATCGTTCTCTTAATTTTGATCTTAAACTAGCTGAAAATGCATGCGCAAGTTAATGTAGAATCACAATGGGGTGTGGCATGGCCTAGGTTGAGCAAACTTGGGATGTGCGTGGATCAGTGCATAGCTGGGCATTAAGGTGTGTAATAACTAGATAACCTATACTACACGCTCCATTGCAAACTTTAACCAAATAGGATATCAGTAAACACATCTTATATTTTAATTATTATTCTTATTTTTATATCTTTTCAATCATTTTTCTCTATGTATTTCTAAAATATAATTTTAACAATAACGAAATCATAAATAAAAGAACTAATTAATATTGTATGTTAAATGTTACTATAAAAATGACTATTATAGGCATTTGGATGAATAGTTTAAGGAAGTTGAGAAATTAATGAGGATATCACATGTAGAATTTAATTTGGGTAAAAAAAGATATTGCATTTGTAGATTTTTATACCATTGTCAAGTACTACCTAGACTAAAAATCTGGAGTAATAAATTATAAAATTATCCATACTTTACCGGTTAGAATGCTGGAAAATAGAAAACTATGTATCTATATCTATCCATCTCTCTCTCTCTCTCTCTCTATATATATATATATATAAGACACATTCAATGAGATAAGGATAGCAAATGAATAAGTGGTGAAAAAATTAAACTAACACAATTTAAAAAGAAACTAAAAGTAGAATCAGTAAGTAGTAA